>WURT03220969.1:0-26759 GCA_009936505.3 Holothuria glaberrima | reverse complement strand
CTTTATTTATCTTTATTATTCGGATGGACTGCTTAAACGTTATTCCAACACTTCGGACAAGGCTGTGTTATGTATTTGCCTTTTCTTAAACAGGTAGAGCCCCTTTAAAGCTGTAATCTTTGATAAGGTCTGCTTTAACCTGAACAACTTCATTGGTAATGGTAGCTGAAATTTTGGTTGACTCTATTTTATTAAGGTTCAGTGATTAGCCGGTCTTTGCATTTGCTCCCTCTGCTCTCTCTTTTTCCAGTGGATTGTGTTCTCCCTGCATTCAGTTTTCGCTTGCTGGGTTTTAGCTTCCCAAATAATGTTTTCGTGCCTTCTGTAGCCTTGGTCGGCAGTACATCGTCCATCGGTGCTGAACAATCTGTGTTACTTAAAGAGACTGCTTTGACTTCTCCGATTGCTCAGGGAAGGCCGTTCTCTCACCATTTACCTCATTGTTGTTTCGTCCTCGCTCAATCTTGAGATTGTTACACAGCAGGGGAAAAACTGGTAAAAAATGCAATAGTTCCCTTTTCATGGATATAGCTTTCTCCAAAGGAACACTGTCTGAGATGTCAGGGAGTTAAAAAATAGCCCATGCTGTTCACGTTGTTTGTTCTAGTAGCTCAATGAATGTGTCTTCAGTTCTTAAACCACCGGGGAAGCTACAAGACATGCAGAAGTTGCAAAGCTTTTAAAGTATCCACGCACGTAATAGCAAATAAGTTATCACAAATCGAATACTTTTCTTGTCTTTGCTAAGTAGGGTGGTGACCCTTATGATGATACTACTAGGAAAACTTATCATTCGGGACTTACTAGTATTAGCTATTGCTTTAAGGGAAAATGCAATAACGACAATTTGGATAAGTGTATTCCGGTATCCTATTCCATAAATAGTTCCTGAGGATCATGTGACAATGTTTTTTTTTCACGGAGCAGTAAAATGAATTCAGAGTAACACCCTGGTTTGCTCTGAATGTTCAATATTCATGTTCTGAAATATCACAACAGTGCTTGCAGGAAAAAGGGAGGTTATTTTTGAGATTTAGCTGCTGTTTCAAAATGAGTAAGGAATGACTTTCACATTTAAAAATTGTCACAAATGTAACTCATAGGTCACAGTAGGTCACTGTAGTTTAACAAAAATGCGTGTTAAACAGTTCTGCAAACCGAAACTAATTTTGAAATTCAACAATTTGTTTAATAATATTAATTTGTTGGTATAAATCAACGTAAATATTCAGTTGTACTATACTGAGGTTCTTGCATAAAATGCTTAGATAGTCACTTCCACAAATACATCACTTACCAAACATTTTGTATTTTCACAAATTGCATATTAGAAGTATTCGAATATTTCACTATTCCATAGAAAATATTTGATTGTTATTATTCCCTGTGTTATTACCAGAGTAATTCTTAATTTTGCATTCTCAAGAATGGGTCTTTAAAGATGGGTACGTGGTCAACTTTTACATTACTTTCATTCACCCCAAAAACATACTAGGGTAAAGATCTTTTACCATGACACTAAAATCAAACAAGTATGACAAAGCGTCGAGAATACAGAATTCTTGAAACATTTATCCCCTATTCTAGGTATACTTGTACCTTAAAATGCACAAAAAGATTAACCATTATTTCCTGCAAACAGTCGTTAACAGTGGAAAAACTAAAAGGCTGCTCTTTTGTTCTTTTTATTTAATATTATGAAGAGGTTTATACATTCTATATTGACTCATACATTGGAAGAATTTCTGTGTACAATCTAAGTTGCCGCATATATTGGGCGTTGGGAGAATTTCAAGACTGCCTTTCAGAGGAAAGGTACATTTACACATTTATCATGCTCTGGTCATTTACAAGCTTCAAAGTGGTCCCTGGCAGAAGTAATCAGATAATGTTGGCTTTATCGGAAGGATATTGATGAATATGTAGGGTTAATACAACTCTGTCCAGGTAAATTTAGATTACATGAAAGAATATTATACATTAGCTACCTTATCATCTTCAAGGTTCTTCAAACTTTGTGGAAGAGGCAAGTACTGTACCTTGAAAACTATTCTCTTAGATGCTAGAAATATGATGAACAGTAAATAGCGAGGGCGGACCAAGTGATCTATCATTATGGTGCTACTATCAGCATGAGTCAAGTCAAGTCAAGATTTTGGTGAAATGTTAGGGCAAATCCGGCAACTTTAGTGCATTTTTGCACATTTGAAAGTAAAATAAATTGTCCGTCAATGCCATAAATTGCTCATCAAATAGGCGTTTTAGGTCGCACTATTAAAATTATGAACAACGAATGTGACTAACAGATGATGACTATTTTGAATGAAAAGGTAAGTCGTGCAGAAAAGGAACTGTTATTTACTGTTTGTCCACAAACAATACAGACAGTTCACCTCAGCGTCAACAATGATGAGGTTGAAAAGAGAACATTATGGAATATTTAACTACTTAAATTATGAAGAAGTGTTCAAATCGTGATCTTATGGGTATATTATTTGCCCATTAATTAAAGGAAAAATGCAGTCACCTTAATTGAAATTAGTGTTCCCTGATTTCATAATTCATGAATGGCTCTGTTTAAGTCATGTAACGATGACTTTGTTACTAAATTTACAACTAATGCGGAATAATTATTTTATTTTCCCTTGAATATAAAATATTTTGTTTGAATAATAACGAAGGATAATTATGAAGGAAATAAAAGGAAATTTGCTGAAATTTTGCTAATGTTTTCAAAAAAAGATTAGGATGACATCTCTTTACCTTTAAACGCCTTGAAGATGGTTTAATAGTTCATTCTTATGTCCATTACTTTGAAAATGCTCCAAAATATTCGGAGACGTTACCCTTGGCCCTCATCTGGGCACTTCCCCAGGGCTCAACTTAGGGCCCTGCGGAGGACCCCTGGATCCCACTTACTCTTACTTTGCACTAGGTGCGTCATTCTTTCTGTCGGCGCATCTTCCCTTTAGTCAGCAAAAAATAACACAACCTCTCAATCTCCCGCCCTTCAGAGTGTTCTGGCAACAGCCCTGAATAGAGCCAAATGCACTTTCTATAGAATATTTCAAAACATTATGATTGAATAATTTCCATCTTGAATTACCATCTTCTTTAATCTAATTAGGATACATGGCTTATATATGCACTACCACATGCCTGACTAAGCCACTTTATTTAAAAAAAAATGTCTTAGGAAAGGATTTATTGAACATCAGAACACTACAGAAATAAGTCCTTCCGCAGGAACAGAAAAATATAGGAAAACAGGCCTACAATAATAGAAATTGGGATAATATAGAATTCCTTTTTCAAATCTTTCAAATTGGGAAATTATAGAAAATATAGGGTCTTTTAGATGTCTGCATAAGTCTTCCCTTTCTGTTAAATGTTGTTTTCATCGCAAGAGAAATATGTGAATGAAAGGTAATTTAACTCACCGTAAAGACTCCTCTTTGAGTTTGCAGAATGCCATCTACAAACATTAGTATGAAGTATGTTACTAATGTGATACCTGTATGTGAAATTGTAAAATTATATCGTTTTACGAACCATTTGAGGACCAAAGATTACACAGGAAACTCAAAGCAATCCCGTCATGTGTTTTCACTACAAGCTTGTTTCTGCTCATAAAATATACACTGAGACCATGCAGGCTACTTTTGGCAACGTACTTATCAAATGGAAGTCCATTAATGTCAACCACCATCAAATCATTTTAATATAAAGATGGTAAGTGATTTAAAATAGGAATTTAACAAAAATCTGACAAGCATATTATTTGTTATATGAACATTTTAATCAAGTTGTATGTATTTACTGTAACAAAAATCCTGGCTAAGCATATCACGAGTAGCTTCTTTTTTTAAAGTAAGCCATTTAAACTACTACTATTATACACAGGCATTGTATATGAACTTGATACCAACAACAGTTCACTTTAAATTGTTAGAAACGAAAATCGACATAAACAATGACTTACAGCCATGAGATGCATATCTTTTGAACTATTCCTGAGAAAAATGAGTTTCATTCAAGGTTGGATATTTCCCAAGAAATAGTAATATTTCCCGACAGGGCGGGAAATATTTGTGAAATACCAGCAATTCCCGGCGAAAACTGGAAAATATTGGTAATCGCAGAATCATGTTAAGAATCATTATTTGGTAAGTTTTAAGTACCTTGATTTGCATGAAGTGCCTTCTGTTATTCAGTACACTCTATCTCACACATCATTTTCTAGGGCTTGTTGCTTTATTACTCAGAGTTGTTTTTGAAAAACTTTATGTAATGTCGAAACATACTGTTGCAATGTTATTGATATCTTATGCATATACAATCTTCATGCTGAATGAATAACTGTTGCTCCTGAGCCCCACAGTAACCAACGTGTGAATATCCTCTTCCGACTCTAAGAATATACCTTTACACCAAATTTTGATTTCATCCTGTGCTTTTCTTTGCTAAGTTGGAACCATTTCGCCAGGTTATGGCTTATGTGTAATGACCTTCCGATTCAGATCAGGTTCCTATAGTTTTTCAGTTTTGATCTTGGAAAGGATGATCTGAATCCAAGCACATGACCAAGCTTGTAGTGCAATGCTTGGTGACTAATAATAACTTCAGATCAATAATATATCTATCTTTTCACATTGTGCTACAATACACTCTTATGGTGAGCCATATTTGGAAGGGGGATCAGATTAAAAAAACAAAAAAAAAAAAAAACAGTTTAACGCGCCAGGATGACACGGAACGTTTCACTAATAAGGATGGATAGAGGATCAAAAGTACTGTACCATGTCTACACTGAGCAGGGTGTGTCAACTACCTTCACCAGTTGCATTGCACGAATTCAAAACACTCTCCAGCATCCCTTGCCTGTTAGTACTTACTTGGTTACTGAAGACACTAACTACAGCATCTACAATATAATATATTTGTTACACTATACAGGCCAACATTAGTGTGTATTAGCCTCAAGTATACAACCGTCTCTGTAATTAAACAAACTTTTCAAGAAGATCCACAACCCTCAATCACCTTTTTGTCACTTTTTGGATGCTTTTGCTTCAAGAACATTTGTGTATTAATAAAAAAAAGTTGAAAAGATGAGAAAGATTTATTTGGTTAATGTTTACCAATGTTTTTCGCTATTTTCCACTAGCGGTAATATTTTCCAGACACTAAATACCGGGCGGTACTTCCCGCGCCTGTACTTCCTTGCCACCCATGGTTTCAATGTACCTTTATTCCGGCTTCAGATTGAGGTAAGTGCAACCTGGAATGGTCATTAATGCCACTATGTTTTTCGATTCCCTAACATGTCTATTAACAGAAAAATTCAGGTATATGGGTATCTTCGAGTGGATTGGGGAATTACAGCGGGGTATCTGCCAAGAGTCAGGGTGCTAAAAAATAAAAAGACTAAGGGGTAGGGGAAAGTAAAATGGCTATTATTTTTCATCCAGAAATTCGAGACTAACATACGACCCCTCAAATTATTGGCCACAAAATTTTCTTTTGGTTGATTTACAAATTTTGTGAATCACGTGACTTTGGAGGTCATTAAAGGTAAAAAAATGTACGAAATTTGACCTTTGACCTAAATCTTGACTATGCCATTGTAAAATGTAATTGTAAACAGTAAATTGATCCAATTGTCCTAGTTTGACCTGAAATGATTCTATTACTTGTATTTAGACAATTATAGACCACTAATGTTTCAGGGTTTGTACTTATGAATCACCAGTGTCAAACGAAAAGCTAACTAGTGAAAAATCTGTTAGAAAAACTTACTTTTCCAGCCCGGAAATGACAATCTATTCATTGTTAATGATCATCAAACCCTGTACATTATCTAGAAATTATTTTCATGTCTTTATAAGTATTCCCTGTTATAACAATTTAATTAGTTGCATATTTGCATGTCCATATCGATACCCCTGACCCTTCTAAATACCTAAAATGTGCAAAACAATACAATGAAATATCCGTACTTATAGCTTCATAATGGGCAGGAGAATTGAGGTAAGTGCCATATGGAATGGTCATTATTATAGGCCATGGGTCAAAGGCACCTCACGGACACCTGCCACAACTCTCCGACTCAATATTTTTGGAAACCTTATGGTCCCCTGAATACGAAATCAAGAAGTAACAGTACATATTTTGGGTCTCGCTCATTCAAAATGGCGGCCAAACACCAAATGCCTGCAAAAATTATAACTAGCTTCCATTAAACAATAATAAAAAAAATATTCTTAAAAATATTTTGGAAGCATCGACTCTTACTGTTTGGTCATATTTTATGACAAAAATTCAAAAATTAATTTTTGGGACTGTTTTGGTGAGATTCAGGTTAACCAAGATGGCGGAAAAGGAACAAAATGGCCCCAAACTGAATGAAATATTTCTGAAAAATTGTGTAAAAATATTGCAAATTTCCACAATCCTCAATCATAATAATGTAACGTAATGTTTTAAAATTTAGACTGAACTTTACGATTCTTGGTACAAGAGTCCTTGCCAGCCAATATGTCGGAAAAGCACGGAAGAAGTAAAAACAATACAGTAAAAAATCCCCCCCCCCCAAAAAAAATAGGGAAATAATTAAAAAAGGCATAAAATCTCAGAAAACAATCATTAAAAATATATTTCGATTAAAACTTCCTAATATCGTTAAAGAAGATTGTGTAAAAAACTCAAAGCATGATTTCTAATAGTTTATGCAGGACCCCATACTAACCAAGATTGCAGAAACAACAAAATGGCCGCCAAGAGAAGGATCATAATGTATAAAAAATAATATGAGAAATATTCATTAAAATTGCGTATGACACATTGACAAATAATCCAAAATTATTTTTCCAAAACTTTCTTTTGGAACAGGTCAACCAAGATGGCGGAAAAGCAGAATGGCCGCCAATGCAGTAATTATTTTGATATATCATAATTATAGGAAAAATAACCATTAAAAGTACTTTTGACACAGAAAAACCTAACCTGTGTCCATTTTCTGTTGTAAATATTCACAACGTATTTTTCTGAACACAGTATTTTTCTTTGACCTGAGTTTCAAAAGAAATTTTTGCAAAAAATAATTTTGGATTATTTGTCATAAAATCTGACCAAATATTAAGGCCAATGTGATCCTTCTCTTGGCGGCCATTTTGTTGTTTCCGCAATCTTGGTTAGTATGGGGTCCTGCATAAAATATTAGAAATCATGCTTTGAGTTTTTTACACAATCTTCTATAACGATATTAGGAAGTTTTAATCGAAATATATTTTTAATGATTATTTTCTGAGATTTTATGCCTTTTTTAATTATTTCCCTATTTTTTTTTTTGGTGGGGGGGAGGGATTTTTTTACTGTATTGATTTTACTTCTTCCGTGCTTTTCTGACATATTGGCTGGCAAGGACTCTTGTACTAAGAATCGTAAAGTTCAGTCTAAATTTTAAAACATTACGTTACATTATTATGATTGAGGATTGTGGAAATTTGCAATATTTTTACACAATTTTTCAGAAATATTTCATTCAGTTTGGGGCCATTTTGTTCCTTTTCCGCCATCTTGGTTAACCTGAATCTCACCAAAACAGTCCCAAAAATTAATTTTTGAATTTTTGTCATAAAATATGACCAAACAATAAGAGTCGATGCTTCCAAAATATTTTTAAGAATATTTTTTTTTATTATTATTTAATACAAACAAGATATTAAGAGCAACAGTGTCATACGCATTTTAAATGAATATTTCTCCTATTATTTTGCATACATTATGAGCGTTCTATTTGCGGCCATTTTGTTGTTTCCTCCATCTTGGTTGGTGTGGGGTCCTGCATAACATATTAGAAACCATGCTTTGAGTTTTATTCACAATCTGCTATAAAGATATTAGGAAGTTTCAATTGAAATATATTTTTAATGAATATTTTCTGAGATTTTGGCATTTTTTTAAATTATTTTCTTATTTTTGTGGGGAATATTTACTGTATTGTTTTTCCTTCTGTGCTTTTCCGCCATATTGATTCATAAGTACAAACCCTGAAATATTAGTGGTCTATAATTGTCTAAATATATGTAATAGAATCATTTCAGGTCGAACTAGGACAATCGAATCAATTTACTGTTCCCAATTACATTTTAAAATGGCATAGTCAAGATTTAGGTCAAAGGTCAAAGTTTGTACACTTTTAACCTTCAATGACCTCCAAAGTCACGTGATTCACAAAATTTGTAAATCAACCAAAAGAAAATTTTGTGGTCAATAATTTGAGGGGTTGTATGTTACTCTCGAGTTTCAGGATGAAAAATAATAGCCATTTTACTTTCCCCTACTCCTTAAATTCTTTTTTACTTTTTAGCACCCTGACTCTTGGCAGATACCCCGCTATATTTCCGCAACCCACCCGAAGATACCCATATACCTGAATTTATTTGTTTATAGTTATGTTTGGGAATCGAAAAAACATGGTGGCATTAAAGACCATTCTAGGTTACACTTACCTCAATCTGAAGCCGGATAGCTTAATCCTCCCAATAAAACACAATGACTGTTATTGTTTCAGATACCTACCTGCAGCCTTTTTATCTTCTTCAGGTTTTTGTTGTTCTTCTTGAGCATATGCTGAGATCTCACTTATGTATTCTGACACTAGTTTAGTTACTTCATGAAGGTGACAAGCTTTTAATCCCTCAAAGAAGTGAATCATCTTTTGAGAGTCTATCAGTGACCTCCTCTCCAGGGTGCTCATCAGCATTTTCCCGGGGTCTTGGTTAGATGTTATCATCTCTGTATCTTCTGGTGTAAGTTGAAAGTAAATAGCAAGCTCCTGGCACTGTTTTTTATCAAGGCGTGAGGAGATATTCAGCACCATGTCTTTGTATATCTTGGTACCTGAATGGATAAAACAAAGGAAGCTGTGTTTATAATGTCCCAATTCCTTCAAAAAGCATACTGTCGGAAATACTGTATGAAACCTGAAGAGGATTATTTTATCTCACAATATACTTTTATGTTTCATTATTGTTATTTAAGAACAACATATTTAACACATGGCAAACATGTAATTAGAGTGTTATTTAAACCAAAAACATTAGGATTACCTTGAATGAAGGAACTCAAAAGAATCCTCTCACTTTCTTCTGACATAATCAAATCCTTTATCTGTACAAGAAATAATGAAATATGAATTTTAATGATTTTAATTTTTAAATTGAAACAAAGGGAGTTCAGGAATACCACTAACTTCCACTTTGATAAAAGCATTTTGTGAACGTTTTGCAGGAACGTTTTTATAGTTGATGATGAGGAGACCTGAAAATCTACTTGCAGCCAACAGAATGGTGCAATGTTAACACATTGCAGTTATTTATGAAAACAGGCGATCAACTTATCAGGAGAAATTTAAATAATAATATGTGATCTCTTGGACTTTGAAAGCATAGCTAAAATGTTTGGGACACATTCTAAATATACCTACACTCATATAAATAATGCTTTAATCGAAAGTACTAACTAAAAGTTACTCTTTGTCTTTTCAGTGGCATAGAATTAATATTACTCGTTACATTATACCACATCAACTGTCTTTTTATTATATTTTGCCTTCAAGAATTGTGCAAAAGGAAAGAACATTAACTGTACTCTTCTTACTTGCTACAAAGCACATCAGGTGCATTAAATGTACTCTAAATACTTGATGCAAAGCACACTAGCTCAGTTGAACAGTTAAAGTTAATTTTAATCTGGAATAGTTGGCAAATAAAAACGCACCCTTGCTTTCAATGGGATTTGGAAATGGTTCATTTTGAGCATGAGAGAATGTAAGCAAGATGTCAACAATTTTCGCTGTAAATGCTGTACTTTTTAAAGGTCAATTTTTTTCATATGTAAAAAATAAGGTTCAATTTGGCAGTGTGAGGAACCATATGTCTATGATAGGCCGAACTGATGAGAATAATTATAGAAATATTAAGGACTGACAATATTATAACTGATTTATCCCAGTACGCTTTCACTGTCAGCAATTTATTACATGTACTTTTATACCTAATTGCAAAGTATAAAAGTGAATTTTGTTCTTTCATGTTTCCTTACAAACAGAACTCACCCTTGCTTTCAAGGAAATCTGAGTTGGGTCATAATGAGCTTGAGAAAATGTCATCGTCATGTCGACAACGTCACTGTCTTTGCCTTTGTTCTTCTTCAGTCTGAGCTGATGAGAAACTCTACTGGCAGTACAGAGATGGGAGACAACAAATCTCTATAAAGAAATAACAAGAAGACTTTACTTTACACCCACCAAGAAATGCTCACTATTAATATTGTCATCTCATCATCGTCATTATTTACAGTGAATGGGAAGTTACGCTTATAAACCAGGATTCAATCCGTACCATACATTAAACATTTGCTTCCGCAGGATCTTGTAATACTAAACAAATCACAGTACCTTTCTTACATGATTGGACCCCTTCATTTATATGACATATTTACTACTATAACACTATACCAACAAACCTTGACTCCCTGTACCGTGTCAGGCACATAAGCGTTGTTAACAGATGTAACGGTCACACTGAGATACCCTGCATCATCTTCATCCCTCTCTGAATGTCGATGGAGTTGAAGGGTTGAATACTGCTCCAGGGGTAGCTTAGCCTGGTAGTCAGATAGTAACATCTTAAAAGTAAAAAGGAAAATTCAAAATATTTTACGCTTTTTATAATTTTTGTATTATTATTGTTTTATCGGTTACATGATAATGACGTTTTTACGCACTACTGTAAGGATAAAATTAGGCACACCAACCAAAGCTGACAACCAGAAAGTAAAAAGGCTAAGTTATTCCTTACCATATGATATATTGTGACCCAAAATGGCGTTTCACCTCCACTTTAAACAACGGGGATCAGCTACCCTATATGGACGTTTACATGCTAGATATGAATAATCCACAGGCCAAGAACGAGATCCCTCAGAGTTATTCTACTTAAAATATCATGTTTAAAAGGTTGATAGTGATCATCAACACAATCAGAGCAACTCACGTGCAAAGTTTGAGATCTCTCACAGTTACACGTCTGGATATAATGGTAAGTTTTTGACTATTTACCTGTGGTCATCCCAAATGACCTTTGGCCTCTACCAAAAACAATAGCAATTATCCTCTCAGTATGGGTAATCCACGTTGTAAGTCTGAGGTCCTTCACAATTACCCTTCTTGAGAACAAAAGAGTTTTCAAGTTCGATAAAGTACACACTCAGCACTACAATACAAACCTGTATCTCGAATACAAAACCTACATCGCAAAGCATTTAACTGTACAAAACTGATGCATGCCACGTGCAAAATTAGCCTATTGAACTTTAAAACTTCTTTGGTTATCCTTTTATCTAGATATTAATCTCAACATACAGGAACTGTTTGAGCTGAAAATATCTACTCATCCTGGAACTTGTTCATGAATCAAGTCAGATAGTCAGCCCTTACTATTAAGTCACTTTATTAATTGCAGACATTCTTCTGGTCACTTGAACTTACATTGTATTCTGAGTCACTGTCACTGCAAAAAGAAATAGTGAGTATGATATCATCATCAGTGCTCCTAACCCCGTCTACAAATGGTACAGCCCTCACAATGTACAAAGGTGGTGCAGCGGTTTGGCTAACGAGACTTGCCGAGAGGTAAGTTAGACACTGAATATCAACTGTCACAGACTTCTCTTTCAGCTGTCTTGGTAAAGATTTCTCTTCAGTCCATCTGATAGACTCTAAACATGAGTGATTAGTGACACATTATTACCTTATAGTCTCATTAAGCAGTGCTATGTTAGATCACATTTACTCTGGAACAAAACATTAAGCCTATAAATACACAGTATTAAGTCGAAAATAGAGTTTTAAAATCAATTCTCATGCATACATGAGGGCATTGATTCTGTGACTGAAAGCTGTAGTGTCTGGGATTTTTTATAAGAATATTTCTATCAAAAATTCAATTTGAAGTGGCATACTGAGTTTATATTGTCTGAAAATGGCAGAAATATCTTTAATCATCAGCCATTAAGTATTACTACCCACATTCTGGCTATAGCTTTACTTCGATATATTAAACTTTACAAGAGTTATAAACGTTCTACTTTTTCAAAAGTCTAATATTTTGGGTAAGCAAATTATCCATGAACAACAAGCTATTACTGTACAGGTTTGAGTAGCATAATATTCTATACAGTCATCATTTTCAGCCTTGAAAAGTTCGACTCTCACCAACGAATTACTGCTGATGAAAGGTCTGTAGACAGGTAAATGTCACACCTGCCTATTCTATGAAAACAGTGTTAAAAAACCCATAAACATAGCGGCATATTTTATCAAAATCTTGACCATTTAACGAGACAATTACTGCTCTGGCACTGACGTCGTGAATAAGTATGTGCTGCAGTGCATGCAAATTTGTGACACGGGAAGAGGGAAAGAGGGGCCCGGGAGGTGTGTGTTATGTTATCACTTGTTTGTTCAACCGTTATTCCAAGGACAGTTGTAATGGTGACTTTCCCTAAGGTGTTTATTTAGGAAGTATCTAATAATTTCTTTGAAATGACTACATTAAAATCCAAACTGTAAACCAACTGGTAAGTAATGAACAGATAGTTTGTAAAGGATTAACAAAAAAATTCAGACCCAGTGCAAAATCCCACATCACAAATTTTGCAAGGCAAAGATATCTCAGTACTGCTCAAACTTTGAAGAGGTAAATCTTGAAAATTGTAAAAGACGTTCAATTAATTTCAACAATTATTAAATAAGAGGATCTTAACCTATCAATGTTGAGTAAAGCAGTTATTTTGGTTACAAGTCCACAGGCCGATAGCCACCATAATAGTAACTACAGTATGTTGTAAAAGTTTACATAATTGTAGTTCAAGGTACTGTACAAAGTTCGCAGACGAAATTGTGAAACTGAAGTTTTAACTGCCGTTATTTAAGTTGATTGACTTGTGAAACTGACAGCAAAAGGAAAACTGTTATTCTAAACATGGAAGGAAACCACACTATCACTTGTCTCACCTGATGAGTCATCATGATTATTCTTCGTAATCTGCCCTGAATAAACGATTACATTATGATTTTCTGGCTCTGAGATAAGAGCAGAGTGAGGAATGTTTAACTGTAGTGACTTCTTCAACATTAAACCGAGAGGTTCCAGTTTGATGAGGGGTGTCATTCTTGCTGTGTCAACCTCTCTATCCAAGGGGAAGGGAGATTCATTCACAACACTTAATGCAATCACATGACTTTCATTGAGAGCATCAGGGGGGACTGTGAGTGAGACATTCGCTAACTTAATGGTTCCCCCCTCTCTACCAATACTTTGTTCAGTATACAGTAGATGATGATTTCTGCCTCCTAACAGTGATCTTCTGCCTTGTTCTTCTGTTTGCAAATGTTGATATGTTGCCTTCGTCTGTGATGTGTATTCGGGCCCAGTGTCACCTATAAGTGGTAATTGGTTGGCTCTGACTTGATATTGAGCTGTGTTATCCTTCACAGCACTAGCATGTGCATTAACTTCTACAAAATTCCAAAAGAAGAAAACGATACATTTTAGGGTTGAGGAAAACCTGTACCAGTTAGGAGAAATGCGATACTTGGTCTAAAAAGCACTAATCAGCTAAAGAAATATAGGGGACGAGAAAATGTTCAGTTAATTGCCATAGTTTACGACCGCATATACTGTAAGTATTGGGATTCTTTGCCAAAACATATTGAACTGTGATTTCAATTGTATGATTGTTAAGGATGAACTTAAAAGCGTATACCCTTAGGTGTAGAATGGAAAAGACTCATCAGAATTGATACTTTGTGTACCATAAATTACGATAAGATTCATAAAAGCTTTTACCTTTGAGATATATGCTGTCAAGAGTCTGAACATCTAGTGACCTCAACTGACTTTTCATTTACAAAAACAATAAACAAATTCCAATTTCAAAATGGATTTTCTACCTCTATCTGGACATCTCTTTTTGCAAAACTTCTTGCCAAACCTTAGACAAAATTACAGCCACATACTACATTTTCATATGTTATTTCATAGGAAATGGACTGACTCCTTGTCACACGTGGGACAATAAGTCGGGGATTATTGGTAAACATGGCCTTTCCTCGACATGACAGACTCCTTGTTGTATGTGCGACAAGTAGTCAGTATGCACGGAACGACTACTTGCCACACGTGTGACAAGTAGTCGGGGTCAATAGTAAAAGTGGCAGTCTCTTCGGTATTCATGAATCCCAGAGAAAGCAGACAAATCTCATGAAAATGATGAATTGACGTGGAACACCTACCTGCTACGAATAAAATCACTTCCTTTTCATGAGATACTGTTTCAAATTAAGTGTTGTAGTTTAACCTCTGATGATCTTTATTAACATCTGGCTTCTACAAAAAAATCATATAACTGCTCTGCTTCCACATACTAAATTTAAGATTATTCAGCTGCACTTCTTTTTACATGACTAAGTTTACAATTTGATATCCCGTGACTTAAAAAGACTGAATTTGGACCTCACCAACAAAACTGCATTGTATTAAGAACTCTAACATGGATGATCCCATTTCCAGATCCATCACCATTTCCCTTTAACAGCTATCTTGTTTGTAAGGTTTCGAATTCACTAGTTTGTTTATCCTAAATGACTGTTGACCTAAATTAACCAGAATGCGAGGCATTCACACTCGCGAATCTAAAACTGAAGGGAAAAGAAAGACAACAGTTCTGAGTTAATATGGGGATCGAACCGCGTACCTCCAGCGCGCAAGACTATCGCCCTATCCAAGTGCTCACTCGAAGGTAGCACTTTCATGTTTTACTGGGGATCGTTCAACAGTTCAGCAATCACTCTTTGCCTTTGGTGGCCATGAACGACACAGTAACTTACTGTGGAGGATTCGGCAGCAATGACATGGATGAAGGCATCCATAGGCTAAAGCCGTATTGACTATTGAGGCTTTTCTGAATCTGAAAAATATTCCTGTGTGGTAGCACAAAAAGCAGGCTACACGAATCTGCTCTGCGCATTGCCGCAATCACAATCATCATGGTACGGTATAAGCAGTCAGTTGAGCTCTCGCACTAACGTCGTTCAGTACATGAGTTAAGGGATAGGACCCCAAAATATTTGTATGATATCCTTGCTATAAGTACTTCGGACATTGCTTATTTAAGAGGCCATTTAACCCTAACTTAACCCCTAAACTGGTTTAACCATAACCTTATACCTTACCGAACCTCAGGCACAATCGAACAACAGGTGGAACCCCTGACCAAACCTCGTTTAACGATAGCGTGACGTCCTCTCCTTAGTCGCATGTGTCGTTCAGACCTCTTTGTAATGCATCCAGTCCGTAGATTGCCATCACTGATATGAATACGCAATAAGCTACTCCTTAGGAAACCCTAGATCTATACAAAATACTCTAAATCAAAACCGTATTTTGTGATTACTGTGATTTCATTTTAACGATGAACTAACTTTTGTATTCACTGGATCCTTTAAAACTAGTTGTTTGATATCATTGCTTAGTTCTGAATCTAAATAGTACGTCTTGGGGAGAGTAAGCAGGTTGTTGTTTGTAATAGCAGTCTAAAAAACGGTAAAGAGGCGATGAAGTTTCGAAATAGATTTAGGACAGCCACTCGGAAGGGACAAAAGCATATTTTTTTTCTTCAGATTATATTAACAATCATTTTTTATCACTTAACTTGTATTAACTACGGTTTGTTAAAATAGCAATATTGTACAAGAAGTACAGGACATAACAAGACAAGAGAAATGTCACCATATTGGACCTAACGACTGAAGCAAGTCCAAAACACGACAGCTAAACTTCGCTATTCTCTCGTAAAAACAAAGGCTCTTCCACTCTGTTTATAGAGAAGTTTCACCAACGTCACGTGATCGTGTGTCTCTTTATCTTTAAAAGGCATGTTCGCGCATCTCTTTGGATTTGAAGGGCAAGCGACTATTGTTTCAAAGTAGTACTTATGGTTATACAGGGCGCGTGAGCTGTAAATACCCTTGCTGCATTTGTGTTTTGCCATTCGGTACCGGGGAATCCCACTAACGTGAAGTCACATGAAATCCCTTTATAAAGTATGACATTTCTGAAGGAGACCTTTCTTGAGATATTTGTGTGGATTTTCACAGTCGGAACTCTGGTGACCTCAAATGACGTTTGACCATGGCCATGAACGTGGTTCTTCTGCTAGTTGTCTGAAGCGTGTTGTTTAAAGCCTGTGAGTTGCGCTACAATTCTTTCCATTTTTTCCCCTTGATTCCATTTTTCCTGGCATTGGTATTTACCCCCGATTTATATTACCCATTCCTGAGAATTCTGTTGCTTCTTAATCAAAAACACGCCTTATGAAAGACCGATTGCAATTTCCGGGTGTTTCCTTTTCTTAGCACTGGTTCTTTATTATTGCCTTTTCTAAAAAGAAAAAAAATAGTTTCCCTTCCTCCCTTACACTTCCTCTTATATCCAAATGTACTTCGCACACTCCCAGACAAAATTAAATGAAACACACCCCGCTTCCCCGTTCAAAGTTGACTGAAAACTATTAAAGCAAGGATGGGATACGTCAATGAAAGAGAGGAGGGGCTTTGGGGGAAATTTACAGCTAGTGAAACTTGTAACAGTGGTGGGGATGTCGTTATATCTGTTCTGTCGGGGACTGTTAGAGCCACAGCTCAGGGACCATGACGTAGAAATCACCTGTCTCCGATGAATGTAAGTCTTACTTTTCACAGGCTGTGCCTGTTGACCTCAAATTACCTTTGCGCTCCATCAAAAAGAGAAGGGTTCTTGTACCTAGCTTATGCCATCAACATATAGACTTAGTCTGATATCCCTTAGGTTTAATAATCAAAAAATATTGTGTAAAAAAGGTTTTAATAGTTTACTTAGTTTTAAAACTTTTAGAAATTAAAAAACTTCCAGTTGCCATCTTTTGCTAAAGTTTACCACACTATTCACATGCAAAAGGTGTGAAAATTAAACCTTTTTTAACAACGAAAGCTGAAATGAAATGTGTGACGTAAACAAGAGGCAAGAGTTTCTGTGCCACAAACCTATGTTCAGAGGGTTTTAAATACACAAATTTGCAACACGTTTTAAACAAAGAAAACTAATAAACTTTTCCTTTTCATGCATGATCCTGTGTGGTTACAAATATAGGTTGATTTACATTTTTAGAAGGACGGTATTTTTGGGACAAAACAGTTTTTTTAAACAAGCCAATTACAATATCGTGTATTCCCAACTGAAATCTTCAGCTTCTCATATTAATACAGAAGCTTGAAACAGTTTTGTTTTAATTTTAGTTCCAAGAATGAGATACTTTCACGTCTATTTCTTCTTAGCTCAGTTCTCTAGCAAGGTTTAATGTGTACTACTTACGTTTCCACGTGTACATTTCCTCTAATTTTTTGAGTTCATACTGTTCTTCATCTATTCCATTCTGATAAGGTACTAAGAGATCATGATTAACAGCTTCCATATGTAACATTTTTAATGCCTTCTGTAAGTTAATGACATCGTACATGTTGATGACCTTTCGTTTCTTCAGGATATCCAGTAATTTCATTCCAGGAGACTCAATGAAAGATACACGTAGCACTGTGTCGCAGTCTGATGCAGGTATGTTACAAATTTTGGCCAATTTGAGACAATGGTCTAGAGTAAGATGTTCTGCAATGGCAACAGTTAATCTCCCAAACTCAGCTGTAAATTTATTTTAAAAAAGAAAGCAAACACTGAATATTATGTGAACTTCCCAGTAACAAGATGTTTGAAAAGTCCTCTTGACTGGTGTTCTCCATAAAGAAATGCCCATTGAGACAAATTACCCAATATAAGAACATTTGGGGAATTAATCAGAAAGCCAAGAGGGGTAGTGACTCATTGCCTCTGTAGCACAGTTTAAAAGAAGTACAATGGTTTCAAATTGGCCAACCTTCATTACGTAGTTAGCAGTTTACTGTGTTGGCATTAACGAGCAGAATCAAATCTCCATGGACAGAGATCTATCATGTTTTTATCATGATAGCACGTCTTAGATGCATTAAAGGATAAGCCAACCCACGGATTTTGCAGTAAACCACTAGTAGAGACTTATGTTCTGACGCATTTCCTGAAAAAAGGTAGTCGAAAAAGCATTGCCTAGAATTTTCAAGAATTTTCAAATTATTATTTCACACTCATGATGTTAACATAGCCATTTTATTTTTTTTTTAAAAAAAGGGGGCGCTTCAAATATGGCGTAAAGGAGCCACACTGTAAGTAGCACGATACATGGAATGCACACTGACATGAAATGGCGATCAGAACAGAAACAGGTTTAGAGGCTTCTCCAGTGCCGTTAAAAGCTGTGTTTTTCCTACTTTAGGCTTGACATTAGGCCTACGAGAAAAACGTCTCATTGCCAACGGCTTTGGTAATTAAAACGATGTTTAGGGCTTCACGTAAATTACTGACCCTGGTAACTGTAATCCCGTGTTGTAACGAGTCACCCTTAGGTCGATTCACAAGTCAAGTCAATAGTGGTCGAGTCACAAGTCAAGACAAGTCATTCGCCACATTGCTCAAGTCAAGTCGAGCACATTTTCAAGTCAAGCCAAGTCAAGTGAAGTCAGACATTATGGTCGAGTTAACTCGAGTCAGTTGCTGGTTTCTAGAAGACAACGCAAGTCACACAATCACGCCGGTATGGAATGATTGCAGAGGCAATTTCCATGTGTTTGTATAGGAACTACAATAATCAAATGTTCTGTGTTGATATCACAATGTTACCCCCACGGCATCCTGATAAAATATTTCGAAAACCACAGCAAACTTTACGAAGAGGAAGAGTTGATGATTTTATTTCAAACTTTTGGAACTTGTCAGAGTTCTAAAGTGATCAGCAGCAACTGCAATATTGGAGTAAGATATGGGAAGGAAAGGCTATGACAGTAGATAGGACTTTAGACCCTAGCTTTGCTGTAAGAAAAAAAATCAATTTCGATTCGCACTGTCTGGGACCGCGGAGCCAATTTTGAAGTGTGGGGGCTAATCATCGAAGCGGCCCAATTTGTAAAATAAATAAAAACAGTTTAAAGCGGCTCAAAATGCACACGTCAGAAAGTGTGCGGGGCTAAACTCCCCCGACTCCACGGTCCCTAAATAAGCTAGTTGAAGACACCGGATTTCGTTTTAAGGACCGTGTATAGGGAGCTATCGGCAGCCTGTCGTACACTTGCCTTTACTGACGATTAAACAGTTCCATGAGATTTGCAAAAGCAATATACAGGCCCGTATCCAGGAATTCTGATGTAGGGGCAACGGTACCGCATCATTGGGGCACCGAAGAAGATTATGTTGGTAGTTAGTAGTGCCAACCTTTTGATAACAGTTTGCGGGAACCACAGAAGATTACATCTCAAGCTTACAACAGATAGCATAAAATTATCGGTATCATGTGGTCAGGGGCCTCCTCGAAGAGGGCGAAAATTTCGCCCTTCTAGTGGAATCTTCTCCTCTTTTTGCAATACAGAAACGTGGAAAGTCTCCAAAAGTGAAGGGAACAAGGCTGGTGATAATTCTTCAGCTCCACAAGTGAAGGTGAAGAGTAGACTACTTTGCGAACGTAGAGGGGATAAGGGAGGGCTTTAAAGCAGACTGAGCCGTGGTCCAGTATGATTTTAGTAGCATTCAGAGTGAAAATCCCTGAATGTCCGCGGAATTAACAACAAGGGAACACTGGTATGGAGCTTTGAGTAGGACTTTGAATGACAGCAAGGAGGTGTTAGAAAGGAGATCCAACATTCTATAGAGTCTTTGAAGCAATGTTCTTTTCAGATAGTTATCTTGCCTTCCTTCTCAAAATTGTCACTCAATACCCAGATCAACTAGGAGCAATGATGCATCGTCAATATGACACTGAGAAGACTCACCCCTTATGTTGAACTCGTTAAATTTTGGTTGCCAGTCGTCATGCAAAAATGTAAACTATTAACCAATCAGCCTTTTTTTCGTCGTACTTAATATCAAGTCATTCAAGGTCCGCTAAGTCTACGTATTAAAATAGTGGGACACAATGAAGTACTACATTATTATTATATTTTACTATAAACCGTGATTTAAACAGTTTAGTGATTGGCAGAAACAAACCTCATTTCGAAGCATTTATAAACAATGACCTTTGTCTTGAGATTACGACGAAAATAGAGAAAAAGATCATCATTAACAGGATTTAGTCGAAAAGGACTTGAGAACAGGAACAAAAAGACCTGTTAAACAAATCGTGGTGCCTGAAAAGAATTAAATCATTTTGAAGTGCATATATTCTGACAGATGTGATCGTTTTATCTCCTTCCTAACTCCTCCCTGATTACAGTTTTGCCATCAACATGGTAATAATCATATTTTTACTTCACGATATTTTGCAGGAAGACGAAAAGTTAATTTCTGAATAAATTTTTGGTACAAGTAGCGTAAGCTTCAAATGCATATATTCATCACGTCACTCGTTTTACTCAAGGTACCGTATTAGATTGCTACGTGAAAACATCTTGATGCCTGACTACTATGAGACTTCACCTAAGGAAGCTTTGGCTAGAATAGTTTACTGGAATTTTGTGCTCATAATGTTCATAAGTGATACAACTTCCACTGTGAGAATTGCATGCAAAATTTTGCAGAAAAAACAGTTTTCATGGTAATACGCACAGAGGCATATCCCCTTTCCCCCTCCTTATTACGGGCCTGGCAATACACCCGCCTGACTACGGGTCTGACAACATTATTTGAATACTTCTTTATGCAAAGGCAAAAACATTATTCTAGAGAGGAAAAAGTGAACAGACTCATACTTCAATAATTTTATTTGAAATATTCACACAGGGATAAAAATCTCGTATACAACAAAAGGTCCCTGAATCAGACCAAGACTCATCCAAATGGCAACCCCGTTTGTGCAACATGTTCCTTTCCGGTCGTAACCACTAGGATCGGTGATCGTAATGGTCTGTGCCTGGCGTGCTGTGTATAGTCTGAGATGACGTGCTTCCGCAGCATTGAGTGCGTAAAATGCTTCTGCAGCAGAGAGTGCAGATTGGTCGAACTACCCCGTGAGGCCCGTTTGTTGCCAAGGGAGAGCCATACTACAGGCATGCAGTGCTTGTTTTGATTACACACGGGCGCTGTGTGTTGCGGCCGCGTCTACTCCTCGATATGCACGTGTTCAGTCCGGAATTGCGTACATTTACAAACGTCAGTCACGTCAAGGGACTCGAGTCACAGCAGGAGACTCGAGTCATTTTCCCTGACTCTAGTCCTCAGTTTGACTCGAGTCATGATATGCTCGAGTCCGAGTCAAGTCAAGTAATTTTAGGTGGTCACTCGAGTCAAGTCAAGTTATTTAGGGTTCCAGACTCGAGTTAAGTCAAGTCAAATATGCGACTCGAGTCGACTCGAGTCGACCCGAATCCGAGTCAGTGACTTGACTTGTTACAACACTGCTTTAATCTACCTATCTTAGGCACTCTGTCCTCATTTCTTTTCTTCAACAATTGAATCAAATGGGAGTTAAAAAATGAACTGTCCACAAACATATTCAGGTATATTTGTAAAAAATCACCGTCTTTCAGGAGACTCCTTTCTATCCCACTCCCCACTTGCAAAGAAAGCAGACAAAATCGCACAGTTTCCGATCAGTTGCAGAACTGGTACTAGTATAAGTGTTTAGCATAGCTGCCACCTTCACATCAGATTCTGCTGTTCAGGCTCCCTTAGTCTGATGTCTTAATTTATTCTCCCTATACTCCTGCTACAGAGGATTCAGTTAGATGTAAGTGTGTTTACTTCCATGTTCTCTTGCAAACAACCAGGTGCAGTGTTTTAATTTTGATCTTTGGAATGTTAAGAGTGACTACGTCCTGTTGAGTACTGCTGTAACTTCAAACGTTACCGTTTATCATGAATTACAGTTGCACACAGTATACTCAGGTCTGTATCATAGTCTATAGTTGTCTGTATACTGTATGTGTATGAATCAGTGTTGTAGTGTATGGTGAAAGATTGTGGTGTTGCCAAGTCACGCAAACTATTTATTCTGCTCTTGAAAAAAAAACTTTCTTATAATTTTACCTAAATAATGCGTGATGAAAATATAGTTGATAAGATGTTTTGAATTTTATTCTCTATTACAAAGGGCAAATGGAATTTTTGCCATCCAGTCAGTAAGGGTTTCCCACATGCAACCTACGAGATCCTCACTGTTCTTTTTCTTGAGATATGTTTACCATATGTTTCACTTTTCGACTGCAATTTAACCCAAATGACCTATGACCTCTACAAATTACAATAGGAGCGTATGACTTAATATGGGATATCAACATGTCTTGCATGAATCTCTTTAGATATGGTGATAGAAAGGCTTTAACTTTTAGACCCCTGTTGACCCCTGTTGACCCCACATGACCTTTAACCACGTCCCAAAACTAGAGGGTGTCCTTACCAAATATGATGCACTCACACACTAAGTATGACAGCAATCTGAGTTTCCTCTCTTAAGATATCTGTATTGTGATACAAACAACATTTTCAGTTTTAAACCTCTGATGACCTTACATGACCTTTGACCTCTACCAAAATCTGAAGGGTATTTTTTAATACTCTACATCCACACATCAAGTACGAGACCTGCTTAAGTTTGTTGTCTGTTGATTAAGATATTGTTATTCCAAGGTTTTCAGTACGTAACCTCTAATGACCTAAAATGACCTCCACAAAAAACAAAAAAAGTTCTTAGTATGATGCACCCATATAGCCAGTTTGACACTCATTTGAGTTTCTTTATTGAGATATCATGTTAACGAGCTAAAGTGTCACAAACACACACACACACCCGCGCACATACAGTCTCGTCAGTCTTTGTTCAGTGAAATTTTCCTTTGCGCTAACCCTCACCTTGTGATTGTTGTCAACCGATAGCCTATTTGTACACTTTCTTTTGTATGTTGTACAACCGGGGACCTATTGATGTCTATTGTTCCATGTTAACAATTGTTCACCCTAGACATGTGCACACACATATATGGACATGCCTGCATGAGTGCATATATTCCCTGACCTCACAACAAGGAATCAAAAACAGGACCAGTGAACTTTCACATGGTAGAGCATATAACATGAAGTCTTTACAGTACTAGTAGCCATCCGATACAAAAATAGATAGGGAACTGAAACCTCAGTGGTTTGCCAGATCTTCAGTACCTCATGAGATGTAATTGGTACTTGTGACAAATTTTTAAAATCATTTTAGGGTGTAAATTTCTTAAGTTTTCATGTTGCCCATATACATCTCTTTATCAAAAGGAAATGGAATTCCCTGTTTTGTACCTTTATCTTATAAACATCTGTACATCAAGTGGCAAGTCATTAGTTCAAAGTTACATCAAAGCAGGATACAAGACCCATAATGCAACTTGCATTGAGTTTTCTGTGCATTAAGTCTTTGCAATAAATGTTAGCAAGGTAATTTGGTATTGCACTATTTGATATCAACAGTATCAATATCATATAGGCATCTAAACGGTAACCTTGGGTACTAAACCACAGAAAAAATACATATTTGTATTATGTTTTCCACCGCAAACACATGAATCTGCTTTTAGAGTTCAATTAGGAGAGAGATGTCATTAGTTCCTATCTTGCAACATGTAATTGTCTTTCATAGCATGAATCACATACATGCATACATGAACACCCATAACTGCATCCAGATTCCATTTAATTAATGATTATAGAAATAAAAAGTGTTGCTATATATCTACATGAAAATCATACATCTACATGAAAATGTTTAGAAAAACATCTGACTAACTACCCACTCCTCCAACCCCATTCCCCCACACCAACTGTCCTTCACCCCTAATTTAAAGGTAATAGGCTGTCGCCCCCTCAATTTTGTTTGAGAAATCAGCACATTCTTACAAATCTCCAATTATTGCATTACAAGCACCTTTGTAGACTTTTAAACATAAATTTTACAAATAACAGGTAAAGCAAGGAGAAATTCTCCTTGAATTTCACAATTCACTGACAAAAATATTGTCACATGATCAAAATAGGCCATCCATGAACTAGAGTGACAGGGCATAAAAAGTATGATTGTGGTGACTGCATTTATCCTTTCATATACCAATATTTCTATAACCTTGCAAAATCAATGTACTATCCAAAACAGGAATACATGTTGGTATTATTTAGTGAAACTGAATACCTGCAAGGATCGCATCGCCGTCATCTGCGGACTCCTCTGACTCAAGTACAAGTTTGTTCTCTATCGATCTCTGAAAAGGAAGCAAGTATTTTTTTCACAAAGTGAACACTATTATCAAATGAAATATACACTGGAAGAAAAAATGCAACTCCTCTTTTGCTTAAAAACCATTTCATCCTTTAGTACTTGAAAGAAACATACTTGAAAAATCATCGCTTGCAAAAGAAATAAAAAAAATGGCATACTGTCTTGCAAGGAACATTGCGCTTATTGCTGGAAGAATTATTAATACAATAAAGTAGTGTACCTTTTGAATTTCAGCCATTGCTTCTTTGGTTTGGTTTAGAACCTCTTTGAGGGCATTTGATTCTTTGGCAAAGTTTAGTTGCAACTGTTTAAGTTCACTTCTGGTATGATCTCTGTCCCGAGCTGTTTCCTTTAAAGTCTGCTTAGTCAACTCTAGGCCTTTATTGGTGGCCTCTAATTCTTTGACTCTTGTTAGTAACTTTTGTTTAATCTCATTTACTTCTTCTGCTAATATTTTTATCTGATCGTGATACGCCGCTCCAGTTTGAGGAAGACATTGCATATCGTGTAGTAGTTTCACTTCTAGTGTTTCTATCATTTTACTAGACTCTCTTTTCACTTGCTTTAGTTCTTCGGTTAATGTTTCTATCTGTCTGTCGGACTCTGTTTTACTCTGTTTGGTGTGTTTTAATTCCTTTGACAATTTTTCTATTTCTTTTGACTTTATTTGAATTCGTTCTAGTTGCTCTGTTAGTATTTCCGTTTGAATAGAGGACTGTTGCAATCGTTCTGTTACTGTCATTTTTTCCTCTTCCAGCCACTTAATCTTCAGTTCTCCAGTTTTTAGGTCTTCCCGCAACATCTTCTCCTGTTCTTTGGCTTTCTGCTTTGCACTCACTAACTCATCTTGTAGATCATCAAGAGTTTTCTCATGTTTCTGAAAATGTAAGTAAAAAGGGGAAGTAAATGAACACATGATTATCAGTTGTTATCTGATTATTCTAAACGAATGCCAGAAAAAGGTTAGAATTATACTCTATTAGTGATCCACTTCTTCTCATTTTTGGTGACAACAACTCCAGAGAAGATATAAATGGTCGAGACATCATGATGGAAACTGGACCATAAACCTGTTCTTTCCCCTTCATCCAATTCAGGATGAGATGAAAACTACTTTGATGGCTGATCACTGAACAATGTTTTTTGGGGTTTGCAACCCGCTAATCATCACTGTACAGTGAGTTAGCACACTCATTTAATGTTGAAATGGTTTTCGATGCACCGTATTACAATACCATCATGCTATAAACTGGATTACTGGTGGGAAGTATCACTACTCGTAGAATATCTTTATACGATTACAGTCCTGATGCCAAAATGATCTTCTGTTACATGGGCATTGTATTCTACAACCATGATTAAATATTAGGAGTATATTCACAACTACAGCAACCAGGGTCTTAACTACACTAAATACAATCGCAATCAGAATTCATAATAAGGCTGCAGAAATGATACCGCTGAACATATTGTTGGGCTTTGAAAGTTAGTAATAAATCTAAGTAAATTGTAACAGATCCCTCTGAGCAACATCTCAAGGACTTTTCACAAGCTAAAAAAATCAAGGACCACTACTAAGCCACATAATCTATCTGGCTATATAGCCCTACACGAGCCTCTGTAATTGCCTCTGTAAAGGCATTGTACTGTGTCAAGCCCAGCCTCCATATAGCTCTTACTTCTCCAAGTCAGTATGGTCATTTAAGCATAATTGACTTCACATAAACCTTATATCTCATACATGAACACTTGCATAGCGATAACAGGATTTGCAGGATTTGAATGTAGGCAACGTGCAAAGCACAATATGCAATCTTCATGTAAATTACAGTCTACCTGTTACTGTTAATCCACTTTAAGTCAGAGAGGTCAAATAAAAGTGATTTTTGTCTCTATGATGTTAATGCTAGCGTGGGACCTGTCGTACAAAAATGTTACCACATCCACAGCTGTGTTACATTCAAGTTATAATGACAACACCTGGTCTTACGTTTGAACCAATTCTAATAATGAAACAACATGGGCCTACATAATGCTAACAGGCTAGTATGGTCATCATTATTACATGCTACTTTTAAGTTCGCGTTAATGATTTTTAATATAAAATTAAGGCAACGTACATCATCTATGTTAGAACATCTGCAAATGACCACCACAAAGATCTTAAAGGGAAATATTGCGTTTGAAAATATTTAAGAAAGTGACACCAAAGTAATTCCATTGTGGTCTATTCCCCTTCCCAAACATGAATCTCAAATAACTTGCAGTAGATCAACAAAAATCTCACGAAATATGGACCAAAAGAAGCAACGATTTTCTCATTGAACCGG
>WURT03220858.1:0-21246 GCA_009936505.3 Holothuria glaberrima | reverse complement strand
AAACAACCAATTGATGCGTAATGTTGATACAGTTGTATTTCAGTTAAGTGTCAAAAGAAGCAGTTCTACAGTGTTCACCTTTGCTTTTCTTTGTAGTTTTTTCATTGTCTTTAGCTTGATTTCCTGAAAATTCTTAAAACGTTTCCTTTAACCCGTGAGTCAATCTTAATTTTTCAATTAAGAACAGTGTCCATTTGTTACTGTCTACTTGTTTGCGTTATCTATTTTAATGGGTAAAAGTCACATTAGGGAGAAACGTTGCAGAAACTACTGTGATCTTATTTTATTTTGATAAGCGGGAAATCAGAACCAAACTGGCTCACAAAGTTCCTGGCAGCTTGATGTAAAACATCCTAAGTAAGCCCCTTTAGATTTTGTTATTCTCCCTGGGACACTTATTTACATTTTCAAGCTTATTTTGTCAAGTATAACAATGTGACATGTAAAGACGTTTAAAAAGTTCATAAATTTTGCCATTATATATTGTTAAAAATCTAGGTAGAAATCCAATTTTTACATCAGGTTATTATATTTTACACACAACCTACTGAGGCAGTGTCTAAATGCTGGACGTACATTTTTCAAGGAACACGTTTACTCACTGGGGCGTTGTTATAAAAAACAATCGCTCCCCCATACTCAAATCTCCTTGGCCTTAACGTCTGCAGAATCTTCCCCGTGACTATGACGAAGAATCTCATAAACTGCATTTGGTCCATGCTCGCATGCTAAAATATGTAATGGCCTTATAATGATATGAAAGTAGTTACATCTCGGGATGTGATTTGTCTAGAAACAAGGAAACACTCTGTGCTTACATTACCATGTAACGATTATAAATGAAATTGATGCGTTACGTGGTCAAATTGTCTGACTTTAGTAACCGTCAACGCTTATTCCAACGAAATGAAATACTGAAGGTAAGATATAATGAGAAGACTATGGGCATAGTTTAATATGATGCTCTCCATCAATGTTGTTAAGGTCTTGAAAGGCGTTATTTTTGTGAATATTAGGATTTTGATTTAAAATCACGCCAAGTGTTTTAGATTATGGGGAGCAGCATCCCGCAAAGGTGGTTTGGGTTACAACTTACTGTCTTACTCGACGTTTTAGATAAAATTTCGTAATATCTGTGAAAAACGTAATTTCTTGAAAAAGCACACAGGCAAGCTTCAGTTGTTACATTCCATTACCTTTTCCGTTCGAGCATACTTGTAAAACAGCTTAGCCAAATTTAAAACGTTGGAGGAAGCTTTTAATTTTGAAATGCCCAATCCTGTCCACCTGCATTAGTCTTACCAACCTACACCAATCTTGTTTGATAATGACTCATTCAGGAAGAGTATTCAATGCTCACTCAGTAATTTCTCCCATACAGGAGTGCATTAATAACTCTAATGTTCCTTCCACGACTTTGTTGGTTCTTCGATTCCCACCTCTCCCCAACATTAAAAGGCACTTTCCAGAGACAAAATTCAGTAAGTTTTAAAATGCAGAAAATTTTATCTCCTTTAGGAGGTGAAAACCGCATCTCAATAGCTTGCAGCGTTTGTAATAAACAGATTTCGAAGAATTGCAACTTTTTCTTAAGATGAAGTGCATTATGAGAAATCTGTGATGTCATCGCGGCACATTAATTTGACATAGAATGGAATTTCTTTATGATATTAATGCTGCTGTAGGGAATATTTAGCAACTTTGTTTGTTATGCTCTACATATGGTGTAGATTTGTGCTAAATTTACATGGAAACATATTCAAACATTCCAACAGTATCAAATTTCAAGGAAAAAGAGGACATTCAATTATAAAGAAAAACAAAAGGATTTTGAGGCAATGTGCCCACTTCACATAACAATATGTGACCTTGATGAGAACTGGGGGTATTTTTTGACAAAAATAAGCACTCTTTAATATGAGATATCTCGAGTTAGGAAAATAGTATTGCTACGAGGCTTGGAGGGCACGAATTGGAAAATTTGTCTCTTTCACATGAGACCTTTGTGAAATGCCACTGGAAAATGCCTTTAAACCCCGATTGATCTAATCTCTGGTAGCAAACTTACTGGATGGGATACAAATATTTAATACTAGCAATTGTAAAAAATATAAATATTAATAAATAATTATAATAATAATAATTATAAATATATTTTGTAAATGAATGCGTTATCTGATTTAGAACAGAAAGTGTCAAACGTATGTGACGACCTAACATGTTCTAGTGTTCAATTCGTAACTGTGCAGTCTTTACGGCAAATATCCTTATGCATAATAGCTTGTTGTCAATCATATAAAAGAAATGAAGCAAAGGAGCAGTATCTACAGGTTTTAACGCCTTTGACCTAAATTATGTGCATTAAAACTGTTAAGCAACAAGACATGAAGGGAGTCGAATTATGGAAGGCCTCCTTAAATTTCTTAAAATGGAATATCCGCTTTCTTAGATTATCTACACACCTTTATAAAGGGTTTCTATTTTAAAAATAACGCCATCCTTACCTCATGGCGCACCATTCCAAATGTGATACCATCTCATTTTATAATTTTCTTGAAATTCTCACCTTGACCAGCACCAATGATCTGACTATTTTGCAAGAATAAAATTTCTATAAAGTAGGTCTGCCAATGTAAATAACATAAATAGCCAATATATATGAACAGATCAATAATCTTCTCTCTGTTTTATTTCATTTTATAATCTGCAGAAGCACGGGAAGGTGTTCTAAAATGGACATTAAGACATGTTTCTTCCTATTTTGTACAATTGGGATTTCTTCGGTGCCGGGTAAGTATGCATGAAAATATTCCTCTGAAAAATTACCAAGTCTTGACTACACTTAGAGATACGCTCATGCGCGTTACATCCAAAAATAACATTTCTCAAGTTCGGAATTGTAAAATGATATCAATAATAACTTTTAGGATTATACTTAACTGCTTTAACTTTAAGAGTAACCAGCTTTTTAAGTAATTAGCCGAGAAGCAGATATTAATTAATTCCAGTATGATTTACATTAGCCTATCTTTTGAATTTGAAAATCACTTGTTTATTGCTTATTATTGTTTTTGTTTATTTACTATTGTTTATTTCTCTTGTTTAGTATACTTACAAGGAGTATGTTGTTATTGAAATGTGTGATTAAGTAGAATAGATGTTTTCATGTATACTACTATATGAAATACTACATAGACAGCTTGGATATATAATGACATACCTCAAGTAGCACTGTGAAGCAAAGGTAACGTCTGTATATGTCCATTATAAGAACCATTGTAATCAATACCAAGGCACCAAAGCCTACATTGAAACTTTTCTTTAATATGCACAACGGTCCGACAAGAGAGTATTAAGAATTGCAAACAATGTCCCATAATGCCACACTTTTACTATGGTTGCCTTCATTTTTTTCTAAGTTCCATGCAACCCCTTACCATGATCAGTAGTCCCCACACAACTATCCATTGAACCATCAGTTCGTTTGGGTATGTTTATCAGTAAGGTTATGGTATATTAAATATAATATTCTAATTTTTGTGGTCCGTTAATGCCCATCCGATGCCACTTGAAGGCAGTAAATCATTCCATTGCCCACAATTTAACAAACCTCAAAAGCTTTCTACGGCTTCGCCCTTGGTCCCTGTAACATGCAAATCACGAGCATCCCATTTATCCTCCTAGGTTCTTCAATTACACAAAAAAGATGCCTAGTGAGAAACAAAGTGGAAGTTTGAAAGGAAAATTCAAAATAAAACTTTTGTATGGACACAAAATACCATTTTACATCACGCGTGGAGCCTCTCGTACCCTAAGACGTATCTTTACACTCTTTTAACAAATTATGCTTATAGTTCATATTACGGGACCTGGAATATTAGAAGTTGAATGGAATTGCTAGACTCCTCTGGGTACTCAGTATATAGAATCTCTGTGGTGCAGCTCGTCAGCTTGTCACCAAACACTAAAATGATCTCGTAAGCTCCAACATAATGACAAATGCAGGCTATAGAGCAACAACCCGGAATTTAATTAGTAAACATTCATTAAGAAGCAGAATAACTTTCTCCATGAGAGAAACAGGTCCTTTTATGCCCTCACTTATAAATTAATATTTGTCTCAATGCAGCATTAAATAAATACATTCCCTTAAATGTACTGATTTCGCCCTGCCTACTTTTGTTCCTCTTAAGAAAAGAAAAAAAAAAACTCGCTACGCGTTTAGATTTCAACTTCATTTCCTAGAAGTTAACTACGGGTGAATAAACTAGTTCCTGTACTTTTCCCTTAAATTGCTTAACTGGGACCAAGTCTTTCTCTATTACACTGAAACATTTTTCAACATAACTATCAGTACATGGAAGTCATGGCCCCTGGGCCCTACCAGGGGCCTTTAGAACTTTCACTGGTTTACACAACCATGATGCTGCCCTGGATTTTTTATCCAACATAACGGCGTGTCCGTCAGTTGAGAACCATCAATGCGGGGTTTATTGGCCTGAAGCACCCTTTCGACCGAATCCTGGCTATACCCGTCTGATTCAATCCTTAAAAGTTTATGCCACAAATTGAAACATTTTCATCCTGGCTTCAGAAATAATGGTGCCACTTGTAACTTTCCATAGATGGACAATCATGCATCAATCCAGGTAAATGTGTCACGGACACAACTAAATCATATCACCAATTTAGAGGTTACTTGGATGCTTGTGGAAACGCTGATTCGACGGGAAGTTGCAAAAATCCAGTTAGTAATGGAAAAATTTGTCCAGTTGGATCCAGTCCTAGACTCGTGACTTACGGCGGAGGTTCTGGAAAAACCAAAAAAATAATTTGCTATGGATTCGGTCATAATATCTTTGGCTGTAAAAGGAAAGGCCTCTGTCATCTACGTAGGGTCATCTGTCGATCTTACGACGAAACACCAGGTAGGGGATTTTAAGTTATCCTTTCATTTCATTCCATAACCAGTTTATTAATTAAGGTAAGAGAACTTGAGTTTATATTAGGTATGGTACTGTTATGATTTGCACATCTCCGCTATGAATTATTATACAAAATCAATCCACACCAACCACCACGTTTACTCGGTAGATTCATTGTTTGTATGTGTTTTACATATTTCTATTCAAAGATCATACTATATTCAATTTCAGAATCAAACCCTTATTTGTAACAATACGTGGCATATTTAATGCAGTCAATTTTGGCTGAAAGTAATCTTTTTATAAATATCCATGGTGCAAACAGGATGTATGGTGGTTTCCCTGGGGATGAATGCGAATGCATAATTAAGTAGAACATTGCTATGCCAAAGTTTGTCTGAGCCATGTCACGTGGCCGTTTTGGAAAATTATGTTAAACAAAACACTGGATTATAACGTTTGTCTTGAAATGATGTGACACAGCAAAGTAAGCAATTAAAATTGAGATTAACTAGAAGTTCGAAACTTGTAGATTAGACCAGATGGGAGACAAATCTTGCAGCTAGTAGCTCGCAAGGACCTTTGATTTAAGTAATTTCGACTGGTATAGGTGGTAATAGTGACGTAATAGCTTAAAATGTGTATCGATTATCTAGATAAGGAAATGTAAGATTTAAAAAGTAAAGTAATCAGACGAGATGGGGTCGTAACTTTGCTATAGTCAAATAATATTAACTTAAGTTCATGTATTCACAGTCAGTTGGCAGTCAAATCCCCAAATAGGTATACCTGCGGAGATTCCAGGAATTTTTCTTCTCTCGGATACGTGTTCGGATAACTGGATATCTTACTCTCTGAAGGTGGTCCCGTAGCCACACGTAGTACAGGATCATTTTTAAATTGTTCTTGGTGGATGATCAATGCTTCATAAAAGACTTTAATAGATGCTGTAATTAACACCGATATGCTTTTAGCCTTCTTAGCCCAATTTAGACATTAGGCTGGTGAAAAAGGGATAGGCTTATCGCAAAAAGTAACTAACGTATCCTACAGAGAATGAACCTCTGCAAAACAGTTAGCCGGCGTTACCTTCGGAACATAGTACAGTAAAATATCCAGGCGTGGACTTTTTCAAGCAGCAAGTGTTACAAAACTGGCTTTTTGGTGAGTGAACTTGACTCGGTATCGGTTAATTTCTAACTTTCTCGGCATAAAAGAACACAGGTAACCTTGTGATCATCTAAGAGACAAGCCGGATGGGGAATTGTTTTCGTTACCCTGCGTAATGAATTTTTAACAGGTGAAACATGCCGGCATGATGTAGCCTGTGAAATTAAAAGAACTGCGCTTTGGAAGTTGTACCCCGGAATTTCACTTGATTACGCTATGCAAGGTAAAATAGCCTGCCAACTGGCCAAGATGGACACACTTGGTCTCCTGCTATATTTAATGACATTATTCTTGAAATGAGGAAGATACTAATTGCTATTTCAAACAGTTGTATTAACAAGAAACTTGTCCATGGTAGTGGGCAGCCTATTTTAACCTAGACGGTAATACCCGTGCAAATGCTAGTCTATGAAAGTGTATTCATTTTGCCATCAGTAAAAATCTAAGCCATTTTCCAGGGTAGCTCATCGATTTCATCCCTCATACTGGGAACTCTGATTAAAAGTGACGTAAATACTGTAACAGTTTTTATCCACTAATTATAGTCACAAATGAAATGTGTCCAATAACTAGCTTGTTAACGAAGGAAAGCCAGATTCATCCGAATAGTCAGATCATCTTTAGCTTAAATTAAACATTTGATATCGGTACAATGAACAGTCTATACAGGCCGATCGATTTTACTTTTTATCGTAAACACAAGAGAAATAAGTTGGAAAATCCATGTAAATTAATGATATTGATGTTCTTCTCTAATAGCAGAAGCGCCTTATAAAGTCCGACTTCCGATAAAAATAAGTGCCACCTGAAATGGTCATTAATGCCATTATGTTTTTTTCGATTCCCTGACATGTCTATAAACAAAAAAATTCAGGTATATGGGTATCTTAGGTTGGGTTGGTAAAATATAACGGGATATCTGCTAAGAGTCAGGATGCTGAAAAATCGAAAATTTAAGGAAAAAGGGGAGATTAAAATGGCTTTTATTTTTCATCCAGAAACTCGACAGTAACAAACGACCCCAAAAAATTATTTTGCCAAGAACTCGTCTTTTGGTTGATGTACAGGTTTTGTGAATCACTTGACTTTTGAGGTCATTAAAGGTCAAAAAAGTACGAAATTGACCTTTGACCTAAATTTTGACTACGCCATTTTAGAATGTTATTGTGTACAGTAAATTGATTCATTTGTCCTAGTTTGACCTGAAATGATTTTATTTCATATCTTTTGAAAATCTTAGATCACTAATGTTTGTTCTAATGAATCATCAGTGTTAAACGAAAAGATAATTAGTGAAAATTCTGTTAGAACGACCATTTTTTCAGCCAGGAAATGACAATCTATTCATGGTTAATGATCATTTCATGCTGTACATCATCTCGAAATCGTTTTCGTATTTATACAAGCATTTCCTGTTATAGTAAGTTAATAAATTGCATATCTGCACGTCCATATCAATACCCCTGACCCTTCTTTATACCTAAAAAGGTGCCAAACAATACAATGAAATGTACGCACTTGTAGCTTCATACTCAGGAGATTGAGGTAAGTGCCATCTGGAATGGTCGTTATAGGTTAGTTTGTTAGATGAGGTTTTATGGATAGCCGTTATGGGCCAGAGGTACCTCCAGGTATCCTCCACAACTCTCCAACCTAATATTTTTTGGAAACCTCATGGTCCCTCATTCAAAATGGCTGCCAAAAACAAAATTGCAGCAAAAATTATGAATATTTTGTTTTGAATAATAATAAAGAAAATATTAAAAATATTTGTGAGGTACCCACTCTTAAAATTTGGTCAATTATTATGACAAAAATTTCAACATTAATTTGTGAATCTGTATTGGGGAGATTCAAGTTCAGCAAGACGGCGGAAAAACAACAAATAGACCCCCAAACTAAATTAAGTATTTCCCAAAAAATGTGTTAAAAAATAGCAAATTTCTACAATCCTCAATCATAAAGAAGTGGAGTAATGTTTTAAAATTAAGGCGGAACTTTAAAATCCTTGGTACAAGAGTAGTTACCAGCCAATATGGCGGAAAAGCACGAAAGTAAAAACAATACAGAAACAATTCCCCACAAAATATAAAAAAAAAATAAATAAAAAAATGCAAATAAATCTAAGAAAATAACCATTAAAAATACATTTCGATTGAAACCCCGAAATATCTTTAAAGCAGATTTTACATACAATTCAAAGCGCGAATTATGATATTTTACACAGACCCAATACTCATGAAGATGGGGGAAACAATAAATTAGCCTCCAATAAAACGATCGTAATAAATAAAAATAATACGCGAAAAATTTTTTAAAATACTTTTGGCACATTTGCCCTTAATATCTGGGCAGATCATGTAACAAATAATCCAAAATTATTTTTCAAAATATTTCTTTTGGAAATCAGTTTAACCAAGATGGCGGAAAAACAAAAAGGCCGCCAGTGCAATAATATTCTGTTATATCATAATTATAGGAAAAATAATCATTAAAAGTACTTCTGACACAGGAAAACCTCACCTGTGTCCATTTTCAGTTGTAAATATTCACAAAGTATTTTTCTAGGCATTTCTTTTATCATACAGATCAACCAAGATGGAGGAAATGGCACAATGGCTTTTAATGTTAAAATTTAAATATATTACAATAATATTCCGTAAAATATATTTGTGACAGTTGCTCTTTATATTTGGCCATATTTTGTGCCAAATAATTCAAAAATATTTCTCAAAACATTTTGGTTGGAATTCATGTCAATCGAGATGGCGAAAGAAGCAACATGGATGCCAGTGGTATAAAAACAATATTTTTTCATAGAGAAAATAATCCCTAAAAAATATCTGTAACACATTTCAACCTAAAATCTGTCCAGAAAAGACACTCTAAATGGTTTATTAAAGATTATTTCTCACATTATTTTTTATTCATTATGGTCGTTCTATTGTCGGTCATTTTGTTGTTTCCGGCATCTTGGTAAGTATGGGGTCCTGCATCAAGTATCAAAACCATGGTTTGAGTTTTATGTAATGTGCTGTTAAGACATTAGAAAACCTTAATCGAATTATATTTTAAATCATTATTTTCTTAGATCTTTTGCATTTTTTTTTCTTTTCTTATTTTCGTGGAGAATTTTTTTCTGTATTGTTTTTACTTCTTACGTGCTTTTCTGCCATATTCGCTTGCTGGTAAGTGTTCTTGTGCCTAGAATCGTAAAGTTTAGCCTTAATTTTAAATCATTACTTTTCTTTATTATGATTGAGGATTGTGGAAATTTGCATTATTTTTACACGAGGTTTTCCGTGGAAATATTTCATTCAGTTTGGCGGTCATTTTGTTGTTTTGCCGCCATCTTGATTAACTTGAATCTCACCAAAACAGCCTCAACAATTAATTTTGGAATTTTTGTCACAAAATATGACGAAATTTTAAAAGTCGGTGCCTCAAAAATATTTTTTAAGAATATTTTCTTTACTATTATTTAAAACAAAATTATCATGTTTTTGCCGCCATTTTGTTTTTGGCAGCCATTCTGAATGAGCGAGACCCAAAACATTTACTGCTACCACTTGATTCAGTGTTCAGGGGACCATAAGGTTTCCAAAAAAATATTGGGTCAAAGAGGTGTGGGGGTGCATTCGAGGTGTCTCTGGCCCATGGCCTATAACGACATTCCAGATGGCACTTTCCTCAATCTCCTGCCCAGTATGAAACTATTGGTACGGACATTTCATTGTATTGTTTGGCACCTTTTAGGTTTTAAGAAGGGCCACGGGTATTGATATGGACATACAGATATGCAATTAATTAACGTGCTATAACAGGGAACGCTTATATAGATATGAAAATGATTTCGAGATGATGTACAGCATGAAATGATCATTTACCATGAATAGATTGTCATTTCCGGGCTGGAAATTAGATTGTTCTTAAAGATTTTTCAACTAGTTAACTTTTTTGTTTAACACTGGTGATTAATAAGTACAAATCTTGGAATATTAGTGGCCTTACATAGTCTAAAGATATAAAACAAAATAACTTCAGGTTAAACTAGGACAAAAAGACAAATGAATCAATTTACGGTACACAATAACATTTTAAAATGGAATGGTCAAGTTTTATGTCAAAGGTCAAATTTCGCACCTTTTTGACCTTTAATGACCTCGAAAGGAAAGTGATTCACAAAACCTGTAAGTCAATTAAAAGACAACTTCTTGGCCAGTAATTTGAGGGGTCGTTTGTTACTCTTGACTTTCTGGATGAAAAATAGCCCTTTTACTTTCCCGTTTACCTTAAATTTTCGATTTTTCAGCAACCTGACTCTTGGCAGATATCCCGTTATATTTCCCCAACCCACCATAAGATACCCTATACCTGAATTTTTCTGTTTATAGACATGTTGGGGAATCGAAAAAACATGGTGGCATTAACGACCATTCCAGGTGGCACTTACCTCAATCTGAAGCCGGACTGATACTAAAGAGTCACACCTCAAGTTAATAAAGTGAGGACATTCCAGAAAACTGGCAAAATGTATTTTTTGTAAAGACCGATGAAACGGTGTTTGTTCAATTATCAGGATAGTATTTTGCAACACCGACAGACGGCTCCTTTGCTTTAAAAGGTTTTTGATCACTGTTTGTTTAAACAAAGCACAACAACTAACATCTTGTTATGAACTTTTAGAGACTGATTTTGAAAGGTCAGAGAAATCGAGGTAAAGAAAGAGAAGAAATTACTGTCATACCGTACCTTTGTGTAAAGGACATAAGACATTTTGCAACGCATTTGTACAATAAAGTTTTCAAACATATACATTATTCCAGCATTATAGCTTGTGCTGCTTAAAGATAGTCCTACTTAAACTGTAGCTTATATCTACTTTTCAATTCATTTGCATTACCTCACTAGTAACAGAAGCTAAAAGGTATTTTTTCTTTTTTTGAAATTTTGTGAAGGATGGCAATGAGGTAATAAGTTACTAATAACTGACATCATCACAAGGTTATCAGTGATACAAAGCATTGCAACGTGCGATTCAGAAACCTTTAAGCCAACCACCTTTAAGCCAACCAAGTATTTTATATCACTTTCTACTAAAAACACATGACGCATAAAGTACGAATTTTAAAAGCTATTTCAGTATGAGTTCATGATTTCTCCTGCGAATGGTCTATTTTTCCAAAAACAAACCAACCTATACTTTACAAAACAAAACCTGACTCAACAACTTACACTAGCTACAAGGGCTACAATCTAACATTAATTAAATCCTAAGACCTCGTTATTTCGTTGACCAGGGACATTAAACCTTGAATGAAATCTCATTAAGTGGGGTTTAACATGGACATGATTGTTGGTGGGATAAGAGACAAATTTGTGAAACCATGTAAGGAACGTCATGCAACTATTTATTTTGTAGATCCATTCGAAAAAATTGCAAAAATGCGTGTTCTCAGATTGTCGACAAAGGCACTTTGCAAGCCTTGTATCGGAACATACTTTTAGAGAGCAGATCAGTACTTACAGGTTTGAAGAGTGTTCAGCATTGTTTGTAAGGAGATACCAACAAATCTTAACTCTTACACCATTTTAGTGAAGTAAACTTCTGTTCCTGGAAAAAAAACCTTCAAAGACCCAGTAAACCGAATTCTACATATCCTCACATTCATATCTGTGGAGAATAAACTGATCCTGTCCTTGTAACAGAACTACAGAAAATGTCAATACCAAACACAAAAGAGCCATTTCAGCACCACAGCTTCACTTATTTGTAACAGCACAACACCTGGTAGCAGAAGGGAATACATTTTTACATGCAACTGTTAGGTATGTTGCAACTTCGAGGTATTTGATTCACCATCTATTTATTTCCTCATTTTTGAAAAAAAAACTTTCGATGTAATTTGATAACCCACCTTCTCATCAATCCAGTTTGCACTATCAGATAAGACGGACATATGCAGAATGTGGTTGTCATCCTAATAATTGTAATTAGCATACCCCCCTTTGAATCATGTGACACTGTTTTTCTTATTGAATGTTAAAAACTGTGCCAGTCTTAATTGTTACTTCGGAGTGGGGTACTGATAACTGTTAACTCTAATAAATATTCGTATGATACCACTTACAAGCTCGAATAAACATCCACCAGACTTTTACAGCAGACGATTTCATCTCAGAACATATAACTATTTGTTGTTGGAAGAGTTACATATTACATATGACTTTCCTGAATTACATAATTTCAAGACCAACTTCATCAGATATAAACTTGCTTTTCTTATTTAGGCTCGTAAAACATGAGAACTTTTTTACATTTCCACACCTATGTAGGGCTCTAAACACAAGGGACACAGTACTAAGAACAAGGCTCCACTCATTTCCCTTTCTTTTCACCCCCCCCCCCCATGGAACACACATGTCTTTGCTCTTTGCTCTTCACACAAGGCATGAACAGTAGTTGTCTTCGGAAGGTAGCTTGTTAGACAGAAGAACGGCGATTAACTTCCGTTTTGGCTGAATTTTTAGAAAAGGGTCTTCAGTGATTTCGATTTTCGTATGTAAAGTTTGTAGGTAGTGTAAGACAGTTTCATTTTTAATGTCGATGGTTGTTCCTTTGACAGATACGGGCTGTTGAGCAAAGTTTACGCAATGGAATTTCCTGACGTATAGTGCATTAAAAGGTCAATAATTTAACTTTTAAAGATCAAAACTCATGCTGTAGAGCTAACCTTTAAAGATTTACTCTTTTTAATTTGTAAATTAAGTTCCCTTTATGCCTAATACGTCTAGTGATATTTTAGGAAAATAGAATAGCTACTCCTTCCTGTAGGCTAACATCCAAATAACCAAGTTTCCCCCACTTATGTTGGTCTGTCCAATCTTTGCGATACATAATGATCTTTTCAAGCGCAAGGCAACAGTATATGGAAAGGAAAATGCATTTAAGTGATAAATATTCTTTAGCACATTGTTTCAAGGTAGCATTTGAAGAGCTTGTATTAAATACAGCATGTAGAACCCTTTTTTATTTTAGCTGCGACAGGTATAGTTCCACTACTGCACTTTGGGTTAATGATCCAAGGAATGATTGGAATAGAATAGAAGAAATAAACTAATAAAAATAAGACTTAAGAAAGTAAAAAAGCAGGACCAAGACCGAGGAAAAGACAAAGGGGATAAGAAAAGATGAATTTGACAGATAGACAGGCAGTGTTAAAGAAAGAGGAGCGATAAAGGTGTTAGAGAAACTAATAAAACAAAAGACTGGATTTTACCGATGAACATATTCTTTACAAAATGGATACAGTTTATTTTCTATAGGAACATGAAAAGAAAAATTATAATTATTTTTGACGAGGACAACTTACTCGCGTACCTGTTCTTGTCTGTATGTGATCAAAACTTTTTATTGATTTTTTTATGAAAATTTTGCATATCGCATCCATTAGAATTATATTTATCTAAAGCTTTTCAAAGTTTCCGCACGCTACACAAATATTACAAGAGTCATAAATAACTCGTGACATAGTTAACGTCACAGTTGAAGTAGAAAATATTCTCTATCAAAAGTAGTACAGAGCACGGAAGAGTCTACGAGTATTGACTAAAACCTTTCTGTCCTATTAACAAAAGCGTTAAAGGGTTAAATATTGGGTAGTCCAACAGTTATGAAGTAGCCTAAGATTACTTATAAACACTGTATGACATAAGGGTAGCTTGGGTGACTGGTTAACCTATGTAGAGTAAAAAAGAACTTACTCGGAGCTAGGTTTGCTTATATTGTAATTTCTTTTTCATAAATATTATGGCAAACTGTAAGCTTACCCCTCTGCCTAAACCCGCAGAAAAATTGACAGCATCGAGTAGCTACATCAACAAGGGGCACAAGAATACAAAAGGCTTCCAATAATTTTATTATGCAACTTTCCTATTCCCCAATGATGAAGAAAAACTTCATACGTAGTTTTCTTCCTCTCCTTTGGCAACTGTTGACTACATATTTCAGTTATCTTATCGACATCATATAACTTCCAAGGAAGCAATTTGGTATAAGATTATTGACAATAAACGCTGGACAAAGTTGAATAGAGACCTGGGTTTCCGGATTGATACTTTGTCCTCGACAATTATTGTCATGCAATGCATGATTATGAGGAAGTAGAATACGTGCAGTGTTTGTTCGCAAATCTAATTTTGACAACTTTGGGTTTTCGATCATACATTGAACGTGCCAGCACTCTTGCCAAATGCGAAATATATGTTGTTCAAAATTGAAGTTTGCATTTGTAGAGTTGTACCGTTTGAAGCTCGTTTCAGGACCTTTAAAGGGTGCTTTTTTAATGTTCAAATAAATATTTCGTTGTTAGACCTCAGAAAACGGCCGGGGGAGGGGGCGGGGGCTGCCGTTACACCCATATGCCAGTAACCTGACTAAATCGGGCAGATATTTTGTCTCAGTCGGGCGGAAAATTGGACAGTTAAATTCTATACTCCAGACTCTGGAGTCGGGAAAAAAATCACTGCCCTCCCTGAGAAAAACAGCCCCGTAAGGGACATGTGCCACCTCCCCGGCAACTCTTTAGGTTCCTAGCCTCTGGTGTTAATTCTCTTTCAAGGCGTTTATTTACAATTCACCCGTTTGATAACACACTATAAATATTGCCTAGTATGGTTACATGGCTACCTTAAAGGTCAACATTTTCCTCCACTGTTTGAAAATGAATGCGTGAAATGGTGCATCTTAGAGGGACGTCAGTTTTTATGCAATAGACTACTGGGGAGATAAAAACAATAACTCTCGAGTTACTACGGCCTTTCAATCCTACCCTATCTGGGCACCTATCCACAAAGGCCTTGAAGCGGCTCGCCCTTTCATCCTTGTTTAACAGTACGTCTCAAACTTGTAATAAGTACCAACTTCACTAATATCACATGTCGTAGAGGAAACTAGCAAGAAGTTGGCTAGTCATGCGCTAGTTGATAAGAACTCTTGACTAGAAATGGGTAAACCATCACAGAAGAGTCGGCATATTTACATGCATATATCAATTAGATAAGCATTGAAAAATAAAGGCATTTCAAAATGTTGAAACAAGCGTCGCTGCAGTGCTGTTCGTGTAGCCTTGTAAATGTCAAAAATCATACTCAAACCTCTTTATTTAAATTAAAAAATCAAACATGAAGGTAAAAGGAAGGAATTGATTGTGAGGAAATTCTGTAAAATGTATTTCATCACCTGTTTCTTTATTAGAGGTATTGTAATACAACACAACATTAGGCTAATGTCCTAAATTTCTCAAGGAAGTTTCGAGATAGGTAGGATGATTTCTTCGCACCCCAAGGAAGTATTTATTGTATACTCGTTAACAAAATAGTGGGTTGTTTTTTCTTTCTTTCGTTAATAAACAATGAATTTCCTTCGAACTATGTCTTAGAGTTTATTTACCCATTTATATGGGTAATTATGTGGATCGTAAGACTGGATACGATATCGCATGTTCTTAGAATTTTTATTGTAAGACTGCGGGGTTTGCTAAACACAAAATACGTCATAGCTGAGCGTGATATCCTGCTGTAAGACCAACTGGGCCTTTAAAAGCTGTTCTTCTTTTTTTGTAAAGTTACTACATCAAGATGGTGTGATTCGAATCTCTAAAGAGCACAATGTACAGATACTTGCACCGTAAGAAGCAACACCTAAAAAAAATCCCCTCGTATTTGCTAAACGTTTATTTAGATGGTTTAACTGCAGTGTACCGAAATAGTAGCCTACGGTACAGCATATTGGTTTGTTCATTTGACATCATGACACCTCATCTTCTTTTAGACTAAATAGGGACTGTTTGCACTGAAACCGTCGTCACGGTTGCAGGCCAATTTCGTAATTAGCATTCGGAAATTTGCTTACGTTTTCACTCTTTAGCCTATTGCTTAACTTTTCATTTTGCAGTCGCTTTAGTCAGGGACGTCAATACAGACGTTGTGTGGGTGCCACCCCCGTCGGAATAATTTTACTGTTTGTAAGGAAAATATTGCCACTTCAGTTGCAATTCCCAGACCTAAAAAAAATCTTTTATTTTGGGCTACAGATATGTCGGTAAATTGATCACTAGGCTTATGTGTTAATTCAAGGAAATTAGTGTAGGGTAGAAATATTTCTTTGGATACATTTACCAGAGACTAAACTCTTCCCAGATGTAACTATGTTGGCAAATGTTTCTGATTATCAGAAAATCATTATACATTATTGGGAAGGCAATCAAAAATTAAGTGCACTGATATCTACTACACTAGTCGGTAAGCCATTGTCTTTTGAAGAAACAAAGGCTGTGGGGTAAATACTAGAAGTACAATATTGCATAATTGTCTGCCATGAAAAAGACACTATGTCCGACATTATGAGCCAAACCCCTTTTGGAATGTGATACAACTCAACCTTACTTTTATTCGGGGAAGATGTAGTAGATATTAGTGGTCAGGCTCGTTGGGTCGCAGTCTTGTTGTAGGTTAACCATACCCGCAACACACAACCGAGGTTACGAATATATTTAAAATTCTATTTATTGTTTATTAGTCATACATGGCTCTAGTATATTTAGCCGTCTCATGACTTTGCGAAGGCGTCTTTTTTGGTCAAATCATTGAGATGAGTCACCTTTTGGGTCGATGACAGTTGTACACTGCCACAGCCTTACAACACTCCCTCCTAGTGGTAGGCTATGGCGTATTTTGAGGGGGACCGATTTCTCACTAATGTCGATTTCTTAAGTTCCTAAAATATGCTAATTTTTCAACACAAATTTTACTTCCAAAGGTAGCACATGTAGCACAAAATTGCATGTAAGGAAACCTATTTTTGTAAAAATATTCTGGTTACAACACTGGTAGTTGGGTCGGTACAGTACGCGCTGGTTTTTCACTTACTCAAACCGCGTATTAAGTTTAGCAAAGTTTGCCGCTTTCGTATTTAATGTAAACTTTGAAGTGCGTAAACATTGTAACTCGAAGATTACGAAAGAGGCTCGCTTTTCAGATTCCCTCTGTATACGTAGGCTAAATGCAGTGCCCCCAAAATATAAACTAACGACCTTTAAAATGGTATTAAAATGCTATTTTGACGTACTCCGGGAGCATATTTCATATGATCTAGTTGTCCAATCAAGATGGAAGGAATATGCCTTGGATTAACTGTGAACGTCCGTGCAACCTTTGTAATCTTAGCCACCAACGCTCAAACCTGCTGTGTCGCAAAGTAATCGAATGACTTTTAGTCTCGGCTATTATGAAAAGAAAGAGCAAGCTGCAATATTTATGGTCTATTTAGGGCAAAATGTAGTGCTATGTGTTTATAGTTTATTGTTATGTCAAATGAAGGCAAATAGGCACAACGTACTTTAAAGTGTTATTTCATCTTCTATTCTTGTTGTCCTATCATAACTTCACATCGAACAAAGTATAATTATTCCAAAACCTCACAGAAACTCCCTACTTTGAAAAGAGAAAAGATAGAGACAATATGATTTCCTGGTCTGCTTATAGTGGGTATACGACGACCTTTACAGTGAATGCTTTATACTGGTACCCACAGTTTTGTAAATGTTCCATAGCTGCCGAGGGATTCGCCCCCTTGTTCCCTTGGGAGGGATATTACTGGAATGGGCCCTTAGGAGGATAATCGTGCCCCACGTTGAAGAGAATCTTTTGCCCCCAAAATAAAACTAGTCTGCCACTTCGGAGCAAGTACCTCCATACCGAAGTCGATTTTGCTGTTGTAACAGACAAATAAAAACTAGTATGACGAGGTAAAATTAAAATTGCGAAATATTCAACTGCATTTTCCCATGGTTTTCCCCCATGTTTTTTTTTCTGCTTCCCTTGTCTACCTGTCTTATGTAAAACTTAAGTTGTGTGTGTGCTTTTTTTGCAAATGTTACCTTCAAACAAGGATTATGAGTTGACTTTTCTTGACGTAGGCATTTTGTCATTTTGTCGGAATGAAACCTTTTTTGTCAGGAAAATGTCCAGCGACCCCCACTCATTGATCCTTAGGGACCCTCGTGGTTGTAGAAATCGAGGTCAGTTCACGTAAGCTGTAATACTCTATTAAGTCCGAAACTGAATAAAAAGACAAAAGTATCCTTCATCTTCTGGTACATGTTGGTCTTTCTTTATCTCTAAAAGTACGTCATTCGCCATTATGGTATCTACTTAGTTCACTGTGTGTGCACTATACCGGTTACCAGGGTTAAATGAAACTCTTCGTCACGTATAGAGGTTATAGTCGTATTGAGTAAATCTTGTCAATGTTCTTATTGTTACAGTTCCCCCTCCTGTGTTGAATTCAACTCTTAAAGTGAGAAACTACTACGAAGTCGACGTGGGAGGAAATTTAACTATTGAATGCGAAGCTGCTTCTGCGACGTCTTATACATGGAATACCCCCAAGGGGACGCTTATTTATTCTCCAACTCTCCGAATTGTCAATGCTTCTTTCGAAGACCAAGGGGTTTATATTTGTCGTGCATCTAGAAAGAAAGACCATGACGATAGTGAGCCCCAGATCGTCGTGGTCAAAGGTAAAGAACATGTTGGTAACAGACATAAGCTTGGAAAGATTGGTCATTTCAGTGAATATTCTTGCTTTATGTACTCAAGGAAAGAAAGGAAATATGAATCTGTGCTGGTTACAAATTCATCGTTACTTACGGCTTGTCAAAGTTTTTAGTACCTAAGTGTGAAAATTTATTATAAATTTCATCTATTGCACTGAATCTATACCACGTTATGTCGTCTTTGCAATATAAACCTATTTGAAATGGAAAAATTGCTGACTTTGCCTAAACTGGTGATTTATTGCAAACTCACAACTACGAAGTGTTTTATGGTTATTACATTTAATTTAAACTTTTATTTTCTATGACTGTTGTAGGTTACCTTCAATTCTTAGTACGATTTGATACCGTTATTAGCACCCTGGTTCTTGACATCTGCAATGGGGTAAGTTGAGTTTCATCTAATTTCACGATTTTATAATAGTTTTTAATTTAAAGAAAGCTTCAACTTCTGTAATAGTGTAAGATTTATATGAGTTTTAGGCTAAAAATATCAATCGCAAAAATAAATGTTTGCGATACCAACGAAACCAATTTCTTTTCAGCCATCTTTTTGCAGTATTTCTATAATAGTCCATGTAACATACATTGTATTTCTATTTTGAAATAGTTAAAGAACGGAAAATTCGACTTTTGTGAGCCAAAGAATGGAGATATAGAACTCGAAGTCTTTAAGTTGCTACATAACACAACAATTCACGAGGCCTTAACCAGTTTAAATGACACTCTGAGAGAGGTGCTTGAAGCTTTTCCTACCTGGAATTACAGTATCGTTAACACAGGTATGCAAGAGTATTTCACTGATACCATTTATTCTAAGTAAATGAAAAGAAGGACATAATGAACTTAATATGTCTTGGAGTCTTCCTTTTTAAAACATTTTCCAAAATTGAGCTACATTTCTAGCCACAATCATACTAGCCATTTATGTTGATGAACTTAACCAACAAATACGAGTGGGACTTCATATTAAGGCTTTGGAAAATGTGATAAATTCGCTTGTAATCAAGCTCGTCCCTGATAGCAAGCCGACGGCGGCCGGACGGCGGCAACGCCGGCGGGCCAACGGCGGCAACCACCGGCGGGCCGACGTAGATTTGTCCAGCGGTCCGACTTCGGCACGCCGTTGCCTCCATTGTCCCGCCGGCTGTTGCCTCCGTTGGCCCGCCGTCTGGCCGCCATCCAGCCGACGTCGGCTTGCTATCAGGCGATTATATTGACTAAAGTATGAATATCGCTTAGAGTTAGATTATCTTTAAACAACACCTCAGTCTTTTCCATGCAGTATATGTCGTTTATAAATTATGTAGATGTTCGTTTTCTATCTGAAAAAGTTCTTCATTTATATCACTTTCAAAATGTTTCTTTTCCAGAAGGAAATCGTAACCTCACTTCCAACTTAAAGTATTAATTTCGCTTTTTAAAACATTATTCAAAGGACACTTACGCAGGCATTAGTTAAACGTTTTGATGAAAGCCTGAGAAGCGCTTACTTAAATTGAGCTTCCGCACGAGTATAAAGAAGAAAGTCCGTGGGTGAAAAACTTAGTTTGCAATGTTGTGATTTTAGTTTGCAAAGACTTATGTACAATTTGTACAATAACAGAGCAACCACGTGGAAACAAGAACGATAATGATTATTTATATTGTAAAGCATTTCACAAGGATTTGTATTTCAAAAACTTTATCGCAGTTCTATACATCTAACAAAATGATATGATAAAATGAATTTGAGAACTGGAATAGCTATTCCATCCTAAATAAAAATTTCTTTAAAGAAGAAGACATTTCCTTTCATTTTCTTCCTCCTAGCTAGTCCCAAATTCTTCCTTAATCACCCCCTCCACCTCAAAGTAATCTAGAAATATGTGAAGTAACATGCATGACGGATATGTAATATGAAGAGAGAGAGAGAGAGACACTAGTCTGTTAAAGGAAACTTAAAATGAACTTAACCTGACACTTAATTTTAAAACCCCCATCGCATGTTATCAACTGCTTATGAAAATTCTGTGCTGAATACTAGTTCTAGTTTCTGGTGACTGCATCTAAAATTTGTTATGTACACATCATACTTTTGATCCATCTATCGGAAATGAACATGCCTACTTGCTTGACTTCAGTATTGAGTGCCACATTATGTTCCAGGATGTGACTTTGAAATGTAGCCGTTTCACCCTTCATCCCATACTCCTGTTGCTCCTTTTTGATAAAGGTATCCAAGTTTTTTAAAGTAAAAATGCAGTCACTCATATATAAATTAGTATTTGTAACGAAAATAAAAGAGTTTAAAAGATATATCTGATATTCAATTTCAAAATTCAATCGTGATGAATGCCTGTGTCCCTTTACTGTTGCACAATTTTTAAATACCGAAAACATGTTTCAATGGTTGAATAATATAGGTTCAAACTTACACCTACCAAGCTGCATGGACAAAGATGTCAGGATGTCGGTATGGGGGGGGGGTAAGAATATGTCTCTTCTCCTTTTGAATTTCCTGTGTATTCTATTTCCCCCACTTTTTATGACAT
>WURT03220747.1:0-26778 GCA_009936505.3 Holothuria glaberrima | reverse complement strand
ATACATACATACACACATACATACATACATACATACATACATACATACATACATACATACATACATACATACATATACTCCCCAGCGTGATTGCATAGATTCTTTTCTCCTCATCAAGAAATTAAAAAGCGTGTGCAATATGTCAATATTTTGCATACAAAACAGATCTTTGTTTATCTCACGTACGACTGCAAGTCGTACGTCTTTAATTCTTTGAAGGTCTAATAAATTTCATTTCCCACATCCAATTTACCATCAGGTTACGTAATAACCAGAGAACGTTTGCTTTGCTTTATTGTTTAAGGCGGTGAACACCTCATTTAATTTGGAGGTAAGTGATGAATAATCTTAAGGGTCACATTTGATGAAATTTTAGACTTCTCTTTGATTGAACCCGCATATAATTTAAATCCAGTGTAATTAAGAGGTCACTGCCAACCGTATCTTATAGTAACTTATTTCTGATCAACACCTTGAACCTTTCTTCAACTTGAAATAAATCATACTCATTTTCCTTTATAAATTTGTTAACACAAAGTAAATAGATAGTACATATGACCTAGAAATTTACAGACGTTTATTAATCCGCTTCAATTAAGTATGAGTGACTTTTCGACCTAAGTAAAATTTGGAAAACTTAACTACAAAAATTTCTTAAGGGCATAGGTAAACACGATTATTCTTTTTCAGTATACACTTTGGTTTTTAAAAATTTAAGTACCATTTTAAGCAGCAATGCACAACGCCTACAAATTTCTTTTCGGTCGAGGTTACCTGCTAAAATTTTATTATTTGATTGCCGTGTAAATATAGTTAACCTATTGATGAGAAACCAAAGTACATTTGACGAACCTTGCACTTTTTATAAGGTAACCTTGTACATATTGTAGTCATATAAAATAAATGTTTTACTTGACAATGGAATAAACTAATAAATACAATTGTTTACGTAGGTGTATTCGGGCAATGCGCTACACGGTAGCTGTTAATGATCAACTATGCAATTCGTACATTATCGGCTCTTAATATTGAATAGTGCAGTTCTACTCAACTGCTCACGAAATTTTTAATAGTGTTCAGGCCCGTTACCAGACACTGGTCTAGTGGAGGGGAGGCAAGATATCACCAGGTAAAAACATTTTAAGAGGGGAATGATATGCTAAAATACATTAAGGAATACAACCATGTGACTTTCGTGGGTGAAAAAATTCTATTGTGTGGCTCTCCTCGTTCTCTTGGCTACGGGTTGTGGAAATAATTGTACTTGTGCATCCATAGTGGTGTGGTCGATCTTGATGACATCCCTTGCTTATCGTGTTCAGGGCTTGCCCCGTGGCGGACGTGTATTCCTACAAGTAGCGGGAGACCGCGTCTTTGGTCTAGTGGTAGAGCATCCGCCTCTCACGCGGGAGGCCCGGGTTCGATTCCCCGGTCGAGTCAAACCAAAGACTTTAAAAAATGGAACCTTCTGCCGTTGTGCGTGATGCTCCGCATAAGCAATGGAGTAAGGGAAAACAAGTCAGTGAGCCACAACTGGAAAAAAAGGCCGTGGCCGGCTCGACTAACTAACCAACTACAAGTAGCGGACCACTAATTCAAATGTTCTTACGCCGAAAAATATTGACTGACAAAATTAGTCCCTTAAAAATTTATGTGAGTTTGTTTTTGAATGTGTTTACTTATAAAATGTGATCAATTTTTCATACATATTTGTAAGAAATGAGGTAAAATACAGACTGCAAAACTTAAGGCAATTTTTTGACGTTTAGTGTCACTTTTTGATTGCATTAGTCCGCTCTGTGAAGTGTCATCTTTCAGTAAAGATCAGGGCTGGAAACATGTACCTTTAAACGGTCATGGCATAAAAATTTAAAGTGCCTCAAGAGACCGCACAGTGCGGTTTAACCAGGGGCGTGGCATGTCCAGGTTAAAAAGTTCCACAAGGATCTAGGGGCGGGGAAGTAGCCTGAATTAGTGTGTAAGTCAATGGGGCAATAATTAGTGGTACGCTACCTACACCTATATTGACTGCACTCGTAATATCAATTTCCGCGAATCTTCGCAACAACGATTCGTCGATCGGCGTAAACACAGCACGGTATTAACGATCACAAAACCACAAATCATGATTATTCAACGAAAAATCGACTAAAGCAAGTCTGACTACCATGTATATTATGCGACCACAGTCAATGGTGTTTTAGTGTGTGATTTCTCTCGCTTACAACTCACTCAAAGAAGTCTCATTGACTTACTGTGTATCAGTGAAAAGGTCGTAGAGAAACGTTACAGTTAAAGGTTCGTCTTGCAATATGAACATTTTTATGTAGAAAGCAATCAACAGCCGAGAGATAACTTTAGGTAACTTAGATAACTAACATTGTTCACAGATTTTAAGAATATGTACGTAAAAAAGAGACTTTTCAAACACAAAAAATCAATTGAATTAATGACAATAAGCAGCTTGAGTAAACTCGAAGAAAAATGGGTAACGCCTGATGTTTTTATCCATTTATTTATTTTATTTTATTTTTTTTGTAGAACACATATTGATACTTCCCCCCTTAACTCTGATGTGCTCTTAGTGTGAAATACAAAGGAATCTTAACCTTTGTACAGATATATGAAGGATTATCACACAATTTCTGCTTGCTTCAGCCTCGGTTTGGTAGAAACTACAGGTGAAGGGAATGCTCTCCTCCGCTACGTTAAAAACATCTTTTGTCTATTGACCTGAATTTCCAGTTACCATAGCTGGGGGCATCAGCGTACAAGAGCAATGGTAGTTTTATAGGGGGACAGGAAACTTCTGCTTAAATAAACGTCACAAGTTCGACCAAAAGCTACACAGGAAATATTCTTCTAGGTGTAGGAAGATGTTCTCCACGAGGGGGAACGTTGTTTCAGACGGCCGTGCGTGGGAATGCGGTCTAAGGGTGGGGGAGGTTTGGGAAAGTTTAGAATAATTGAAGAGACCAAGATGTATTTTGGTGCAACATATTGGGCAAATGTTAAGGAAAAATACTGCAAATCTGACATTTTTGAGAGGGAAAAAATAAGGTTTTTGTCCATGAATTGAGGGGGGAAGGCATGCTTCGGTTCACCACATTTTGACTGGTGGCTTTATCCCCATTGTCCCCATCTTCCTACGCCAACGCATGTAATGTCTTCTGTGAATTAATGACAGTGGTACAGTACCGTAAAAAGCAGAACATTTAAATTAAACTAGTAAATATAGTTATAAAATTCCCAGCAGTTCTACCGTTTTAGGGTTCCGCGCATCCTGAATCCGTCCCTGAAAGGGGAAAAACAAATTTGTTAATATCATACCAATTGCCTCCTCTGTTTCTGAAATTTAGAAAGAAACGATTATGCCCGAGACCAATCATGTAGAAAATCATTTATAAGGTGGTCACGCTACAACATGCGAGCCCTTCGTGGCCAATCTGCCTAAGATGGCTAACCCTGAACACTATAGCAGCAGGAAACTATATACGAGTACAAATTATATTCCAATTACCATGCCCTAACTGAATAAATTTAAGCATTATATTTTTCAGCAACAGGATAATCTTTGAAGATGACAGTAATATGAATAAGTTCAGTTTTCAATATGTGTATAAGATATGCTTTTGTAAACTGAGACTGTAGGTACCTTCACTGTCAACATGCCCAAACGGTCCGGACCGTTTGGGTAAACAACTCGGTGTGCCACTATGTCCTCATGAGTTCCACATACTGGGAACTTAGTCATGTGGGTTCCGTGAAGATTTTGTCACTTTATCGATGTGGGCCCCATAATCATGTAAAAATTTGAGCATTGAAAATGCAATATAAGCCCACACAGGCCCCTAAATGTTTAGTCCATACCCATAAAAAAGCCCACCATGCCCACAAATGACCCATATGGATCCCATGTGGGCATGTTGAGAGGACTATAGATCTCAGTGGGAATGGACGGCAATAACTAAAGGCCGAAAAACCTAGCTCGTGACTATATAATGCGCACTGTGTGACACACTCGCGAACCAAATTGTATATGGCAAAGATACAACGAAGAATTCAGGAAGCTGGTAAAATTTATATTTTGCTGACTACAATCTTCCAATTGCACAGACAAACTCACTACATTGAAAACTACAGCAAATGTGTGTCACTGTCAAGAAGTACAACTGACCCTACCGTAATACAAAGTTTCATCATTTTTCGAATGAAAAATCAGCAGTTCGATGAGCTGAGAGGAAGCTTTCATTATCGTGTATATTTTACGCAAATGAAGCATAAAGTGTGCCGCTCGTATAAAGGGAAATATCAACAAGTCTTTGCATGAAGCTCATCTTTCGTCAAGTGTAGAGAGCAATGTTAAACATTGACAAGAACCACTCATCATTAAACTATTCATATTTGACTTCATTCGCTTACCTAGGATTGTTTAATTCTGTCACTTACGTAAGTTTATCGAGCAGGAAACGCTTATTGACATTAAGAGCTGACATTTACATATCGAAAATATAACAAGAAATATATGCTAGTAGCAAGGTATAAACAAGGAATGGTCAATTAGGCAACTTTTCGAGAAAGTGTCTTTGCGAACAAACAGTGAATAGATGTTCAAGTGTTGCACGAGAACAAACTAATTTCTACATCTTGATAAAAGTCCAAATAAAGAATTGTCTCATTACAGAGGCTGTCGAATTGAAGGGTTGAAACAAAAGCCCTTGTTTTTTGTAACCTTTACATGGGTATCATCGTTCATATGCATTATCAACTACCACCCACGTTTAGTGAGCTTCAAAAGTAATTGTTTTTTTTTATTTGTTTTATCGTTTGTGGTATAAACAGCGAGAATTAATTGTTTGCCATGTAATGTAAGCCGTATATGCTTTACAAATTATTTAACATTGATTCCTTTGCACACAAGAACCATGAAATCATGCTTCATTGCTATTTTTGAAACGTTTTGATGCAGAAATTTTACTTTCGTCTAGGTGATTTGTTGATAGGTAGTGAACTATAGCAAGTAGGCTTTGCCAAGTAAGTTCCAACGTGAGTTACTTTGATCGACATTACCTAACATTGTCGTAACAAAAACAAAGCAGAGAGCATCGAAAAGAAGGCTACAAAATGTACCTGTTCCAGATATTCAGTATCAGTATTTTTTGCACATTTAAGAAACTCATAAAAGAGTTTTACGAACATCTTATTATTCAGGTGTATGGTACTCTATCAGACTGAGTAAGTTGACAATTTTTTCTCCTCAGATGATTGCAACAAAATCTTTTTCTTCTAACTTTCCGCCCTTCGGTTTTCCGAAAGATTAAAGGCTCTCTAATCTCACTCAGACGGTAAAATTCTCCACACGAGGTTTACGTTTAGCCCCTCCTCCAGTTAAATCCAAAAACCTGTCTAGTACACCCTCAATGAATGCCAATCAAATGCAGTCATCAACTTCGTTTAGAACTCTACGGATATTCCTTAATTTTTCCGGGCAGGGAGTTGCTAGCAACTCCTTGGTTTGGGGGGATGTCATATCTCCTTTAAAGGAGTCATTCCACTACGACTTTGCAGGATAGCTGCTTAGCATCGGTCTCGTACGTACAAATCCGCTACTCACAATACTATGCTTAGACTTAGTCTCTCTCGCATGACCGACTGTTGGATATTCATTTTCCCCAGGAACCATTCGCTAATGAGCTACACGAAAGGATCAAATTACAAAATGAGATTGCTTTTTAGCCTATAATATTACGGAAATTCAAAATCATAAGAGAACGAAATTAACATCGAGGCTCCTTTAAAGTTATATCTTTTTACTGTCATTTCCCACTTCTAAAACAAACGGCGAGCCTTGCACGAAATCTTCGAAGACTGGCTTTCCTTTTGAGAAGCCAAACTAGTAATGCAATGTAATATTTTGCTTTGCGGTTGGATAGCAGACGTTCATTTCTTCCTTTTACAAAAAATTCGGACTTTTCATACATAAAGAACATATGATAAATTATCAGGAATAACAATCGTTTTCAGTCCAAATAAGTCATGCAACTGCTAAATTGCCCAGCAATTTATTACGTTTGTTTCAAAACAGCGATTTTGCTTATGCATGTAAACATATCAGTGTACAAGTGTATATGAGCTAGTACATTGCTACTGTGGTTTGCGTAGTGAAAGTACAACTCATCAATATGTGTATTTTACGTTCAGTTCAAAACACCGTAGCTCAGTTTCAGCACCCCTTAAAGTCAAAGCCTCCCTTTCCTTTATCTAGTTTCAAATACCAAACAAAATATTTGACAATACCACTGACAACATTTTGCAGTTCATCAGACATGGAATAACATCTCGTAGGTAGTAAAGGAGAAAGCATCCATGCCCCCAAAATGTAAAAAAATCCACACCCCCTTTTTTCAGATCGAAGGTGTCCTTGACCGAAGATCCCAACTCAAAACTTAACCCCAACCATAATCCTAACCCTAACCCGAAGTAGACTTTTGGTCAGGCGGACCTTGAATCTAGTGAACCTTTGGCATAGTGGGTATCTCCATTTCTCTTAGCCTTCTCCCTGACCAGCCATCTTTCACGTTTTCTACAAGATTATTCCTCCCCATTGATGATTATCACCAACAAATATAAGACAATTACCCATGCCCACTGTACTTCCCGAATGCTGACGGACACCAGACGGTAGGTCCATACAAAAGATCCTGAATTGCCAAGGCCAGGAATCTTCGGTGAGGTTTTCATCCAGGGCAATCATCAAAGTGAAGGTGGCAATGCATACTTTTACAGCTTTGTTTCCAGCTACGAAAATTGATGGGCTGGTGCAGGGATTTTTAAGCATGAGAGTTGGTAGGTATACCCCATTCATAGGGTTGTTTACCACATCTTTCTCGGTAGAACCACCAACACATTCTTGGGCCAAACTGTGTTTCAAAAAGCCTTCCCCAAGCTTGTAGTAAGGAAGGGTAATGAAGGAGGGACAGCTTCCAGAGTGGGAAAAATTTAGAGGGGGTAAGATAAAGTAAAATTTAGTATCAAGGTAATGGTATCTTTTATCTTCTAGGGGAAATAAAAGCTTTTTAGGGGCATTGCTGCCTTCACCCTTGGCTACAGGCTACGGGTTGTAGGTCAACTTTGCTGTTAATTGATTCCGGTCTCTGCCTCTCTTTAGGTTGCCCATCACAACCGTGAACTGTAATGTATAGAAAGGATCCCAAATAATGTGTTTCAGGCTTCTGGAAAGTGGTCAAGGACCAAGAGTATTTTCTTTCTCTGGATGACAATGTTTGGAGATTGATTGACATTGCTTTTGCCATTTTAGTCACTGAGTCCTTCGAACAATACAATCACAAGGTGGAGGTGAATAGACTATTCTCCCCATGGCATTGTCAACTTGGACTAAGGTCAGACTTTAGCCAAAGAAATGTCTGGAGTAGATAAGATACCTCTAGAGGGGCTGGATTAGTGTTTTTAGGTGGGGAGAGGGGTATATGCTTTTGTAGGCAATAGTAAATTTTGTTCCTGAACACTTTCTTCAGAGACTGACTAATTCTATCATGTGCCTTCAGGCTGGCTACATCCTCTGTCCCAACTTACATAAATGCCAAACACTATGGGGCTCCAAACTTTGAGTAGGTAGTTACTATCTTTCTCTGGATGACAATGTTTGGAGATTGATTGACATTGCTTTTGCCATTTTAGTCACTGAGTCCTTCGAACAATACAATCACAAGGTGGAGGTGAATAGACTATTCTCCCCATGGCATTGTCAACTTGGACTAAGGTCAGACTTTAGCCAAAGAAATGTCTGGAGTAGATAAGATACCTCTAGAGGGGCTGGATTAGTGTTTTTAGGTGGGGAGAGGGGTATATGCTTTTGTAGGCAATAGTAAATTTTGTTCCTGAACACTTTCTTCAGAGACTGACTAATTCTATCATGTGCCTTCAGGCTGGCTACATCCTCTGTCCCAACTTACATAAATGCCAAACACTATGGGGCTCCAAACTTTGAGTAGGTAGTTACTATCTTTCTCTGGATGACAATGTTTGGAGATTGATTGACATTGCTTATGCCATTTTAGCCACTGAGTCCTTCGAACAATATAATCAAAAGGTGGAGGTGAATAGACTTTTTCCCATGGCATTTTCAACTTGGACTAAGGCCATTGGGAATTAACCCTTTAGCCAAAGAAATGTCTGGAATAGATAATATACCTCGAGGAGGGGTAGGATTAGTGGTCTTAGGAGGGTAAAAGGGTATATGCTTTTGTAGGCAATAGTAAATTTTGGCTGTACATTTTGACTGAGTCCTTCTATCATTTGCCTTCAAATTACGTAAATGTCAAACACTTTGGGACTCCAAACTTTGAGTAGGTAGTTACAGGTGAATAGGTTACAGTTTAATGTCCTATAACAGATGTTACAGTATCCAACAACTAGAAGCTGATTCCACCATTTTTATTCGCTTCATTCCCTACTCTCACTTGAACTAATACAAGCGATTCTTCACTTGTGACTGGGTGGAAGATCCCGTCAGTTGCTGAATCGCAGTTACTGCTAATATCAAGTCATAATTACAAGTTGTCAGAGTAAGGCAATCAGTTCATGATATTCTTCATGCTTTATACATAGATCATGGCTATTTGGTTCGCTGTTGTGATTTCGGGCACACAAATGCAGTAAGAAAGTAATAATAGGCTATTGGTTAGTACATGTTAAACAAGGTTTATTTGTGCAGGCACAAATTTGGAGAAATATTGCCATAAGTGGTCTGTTTTCACAGGCGTTTTTAAAACAGAATTTAGAAGAGACTAAAACATGTCCAATGGTGCACTAGGACACAAGAAAAAATATTTGACTAATAGGCATACAATATCCCATGGAAAATAGTGTGCATTTATGCTCTCACTCAGAAGGTACTTCATCCTTCAAAAAACATTTGACTAATAGGCATACAGTATCCCATGGAAAAGTGTGTCCATTTATGCTCTTACTCAGAAAAGACTCCATCGTTAAAGCCTTTTCTTCTCTGCACTAACATTCAACTTTTTTCTGATGAAAGTCATCACTGAGGAAACAAGCTAGTTTGATTTGGTGATAGTGATCACAATGCATATCCCTTATTCTGTAATTTTGTACCACGTATGTAAATACAGCAGATGAATGAATGCATGGCTTATACAGATGTCCATGCTTAAGAAAGAAGCGAGATATCTTTTTACATGTATGACCTCAGTATTAAGCCAAATGACCCATGGCACGATAACAGTATATCACAAGACCACACCCTTGGAGATCATGTTACCTGTTTCTTGAAATGATATCCAGGTGATCGTGTTTTGGTTTCTTAAGGGAAAATGCAGTCACCCCAATTTGGATTAGTGTAGTAGTCTACCCTTTATCATGAATGGCTCTTTAGAATCATGTGGCAATATTTTTCTCACTAAATTGTGAAATTTACGAGTAGTAACTCCTTGGTTTGTCTTGAATATGCAATACTTTATTCTTGAAATATCATGAAAGATACTTGGGAGGGAAACAAGAGGAATTTGTAAAATTTAACTGTTGTTTCAATATGAATTTAAGGCCACTATCTGGCCACTATCTGTGCCCTTTAACATCAGTGCATGCGACAACGAATTATGTATAAGCGTCGAGGCTTCATTACTAGGAAGCAATGGTGACAATGGTGAGCATTTTGAATTTTGTGAGATTCTCAGTTCATATGACAGTATGAAGAGGTACATGGACATGCTAAAGTAAATTATTACAATAACTCATACCAGATACAATGTAAGGTATTAACAATTGTTTACTCCGCAATACTCTTTTGTAGCTTGTGGCAGAACTGAAATTTGAACCAACCCATAAAACTGTATGCACACAGTTGACAAATCAGACAAGAGCACAATATTGTTGTTACCCTTTAGAGCTGTATTCATGATGCGGTTTAGCCCTCCATGGGATTGTGCATTATCTGACATGGCCAAGGCACATTACAAGGCCCATATGTTAGCATGACGGGGACTGAAAAGTGGAATGGAATGTGGACTACTCTTTGGCCATGTAACATACTATACAGTCCCGCCCAAAGACTAGAAACTGTGCTAGAGTTAGTTATATTAGACAGCCTAGAAAAAATACCAAAACAGAGCAAAATACAAAATTCAGGGGGGGGGAACTTGAACAATCGAATGAGTCATAGACAACTGAAAAGTTTGGATACATCTATGCCAATTATGCTGTTTCTTAGAAGTCTATAGACTGAATAACATTAAATAACTGGCACAAGATTTAAAGGAGGACGAAAAGTCTGTGCTGAACAAATTGTAACATATCCACATACATTTCAGTAAGGAGGTTTAGAGCCAGTGGGGTGGGTAAGTTATGACTGTATTTAGTTTTGGATGGGTACCTCTTTTGTACATTCATATCCACTGCTTTTGACCGCATGTGATTAGGTGGGGGCACTTGCCACTCCCAGCTGCACCATTAGCATAGACAGTCCTGAATTTTACTGTCAGTGCAGCCACCCCCTCCATGTTGTATGCCATTTCTTGCTGCATGCCTCATGCAGAAGTCTCCTTCCTCGGGTGACCATGTCCAAATTCAGATAGACCAGACTGCGCAGAATACGATAATTTTCTGGAGAATAAAATCCTTTACAGAGAACGTCATAGCATCGTTAATTACATGACGGTCACATCCGCCATTACCGCCATTTGCCAATGAGATCTGATCTCGACAGCTCTACCATATTCCAAATTACCAAACTAAGCTTAAATCCCACCGGTTTTTCCTTCATGATAAGTTGGCGTCACTTCAGTACCAGTCATTCCATTGGCAGGGTCTGTTTTGGTAGGACCTGTTTCTCAACATAAATACTCTAGCCTATGCTCGAAAACGTAACGTTACGTTGTCATTCAGCCCTCAGTCCCATATGAGGCAAAATACAGCTTTCTTTTGCAAACCTTTGTTAGGGAAACTTCTTGCAACTGTCAGTATCAATAATACACTAATACAACGAACTAATCTAGGCCGTACACAAGTTGAAACTAAGCAAGTCAAAAACATACAGTGCATTAAAGGACAGTAATTTCATCCAAGTATGATATAGCAATAACAAAGTACAGTAAGGCCTACAAAATGATTGTAATTTCTATATTTTCATTACGATAAACCTGTCTTTGGTTTACATTCTGAGTGGTCGGACTTCCGTTTTGATTCCGAACATCATCACTGTCATCAACAATAGTTTTCACCTGAGTTTTTCACTTTAACTGCACCGATAATGTCAAAAAAAAATGAGAAAAAAACAATATTCACAGGTATTTTTCGTTTTTGGCCAATCTAGAAGCTTAGTTGATGTCTATTTATGAAAAAAGATCACTTCCTCTAGCGAGGGAACTCCATTCATGCTCCCTAAAAATTCCCGTTGGAATGTGATAAGCTTTTGAAAATTTATAGCCCTAAACAGTATGTTTTTTGTGCCAAATTTGGCCAGACTATTTTCGCGAAACCGGAAAAGGGTAAACTTTAAAAGTAAGTCTTTTCTCCCATAAGCGGTTCGAATTTTTCCTTAAAGTTCTATCCTATATCAGAAAAGAGGCCATATCTGACCTCTTGGCACACAACGAGCCAACAAAAAGGGCGCATGCGCGAACTAAAACGCCGTTGTAGACATACGTGGCGCGGGACCGAAGATACTCCACCACGTCATTCTTAAGAGTTTTGGGCTTTAACAGCTCGGTGTATGATTTATCATGACACGTTAGAAAGGAGCATGGGTTAATTGTCGTTACGTAATAGAACCATTTTAGCGCCATTTCGGGGAAAAGTGAGGCGTGGTTATACACGAATACACAGAGTGACCAATCATGCAATCATGATGTCAGACAATGGGGTCACCAGGTGAAAGTACAAGATACAACAAGTACTACTTTAGTCTTCTTCTGTTCTCCTTTCTATTTAAGTTTTTCTGCTTTGCATGCACTCTTGAAAAAATGTTGTAATGTCTTTGCCATTTCATTTGCATTCTAGTCTCTTTTACCGCCTTGAAAAATACAAAGCGAATGATAAGAAAAACACACAAACACACACACACTATTGTAGGGTGCGAGGCACATGCAATTGCAAGCTCTGTTACTCCAACAAGGCGATATATAAGCAAAGAAGAAGTCACCTGGAAAGGATCTATAACTTTACATCAGCTGTAACTTTCGAAGCGATATCAATGTAACCAGAGCAACTCGATTGCTGAATTTTGCCTTTCAGAAAGCTTCACTTTGTAATTTTTGTAATTGTTCCTGCTTATTTTATTCATATTACTGTTGGATGTTTAGAGTCCAGATTTGATTTGGGATGATCTTTCGGACACTTCCTTCTAATGTGTCAATGGTTTGAAGGTACTCATCTTCCCTGAAATCTGAAGATAGACGTTACGTTCTGAAGTTATCACCTGCTTAATAACCGGCATTTCAACTCCCTGATATGTTGCAACAAATTTGTGTGTGAGTAAATGTCCTCTGAACAGTTGCAAGGCAATTTCAGGTCTTTCTAACATCATGTGTATAAGGTCAATTGGGCTATTATGTAACATGTGTATAATTTCAATCAGAACTGTCTCTTCTGAGAAAAAAGCACATAATTATTTAAAAAAGGTACGAAGTAAATTATCACTACTGTTCTTCTTTTGTACCTCACCGTACCTGTTAAACTCACGTTAAAGATAAATTTACTACTGGTACTCTGCCGTGGTAAATGGAACACGACCTTATTTTGCTTGAAATCTCCGGCCATTACCCAAGTAGAACAAAATGATTCCTCTTTGTGAGATGTTTTATTACCCATAGCAAATTTACACAAGCCTCATATTATCAACTTAATTGATCATGCAATTTAGACAAAATGAAGTCATTATTGTTGATACCTTCCACTTACGCCAGTTTTTATGGAACTTTTAGTAACCGTGTAAGTAAGCTGATGAACAGCCTGTCAAATAAGTACGTTCACGAGTCCTTTAGAAAACAGCTTTTTATAATTGGCTAGGTGTAGGTAAATAATTCGACGCAACGCAACCTGAATGATGACGTATAAAGATCGACAAATGGTGACTGATGAGGAACACGAACTTAAAAACAGGAAATGAAAAAGAGAGATGCTTCATGTTGATATGAAAGAAAACTGCGGTGACGTTAAGTAATATGTTGTTATAAGCCTGTTTGTAATTGAGAGCCGTTACTTGTTAACGATGTAGAGCTGCTAAACACGCAGAGGTAGTCAAGGTGGCTTTTTGTATAGGAAATGGATATGCTCTAGGTAGGCCTAGTTACCAGGGCTTGCGAAGCTGACCTTCATGTTTCAAGCGATAGACGTAGCTTCAATGACATTAAAGGTAGTCTTACATAAGAACTCGTGCAAACAATGTTCTTTTCTCGTAGTAGCTATAATTCCGATATTTATATATAGTTAAGTCGTGTCTGCTTTCAGGAAAGCTTTGAGACTCACAGCTACGAGTGCTTACGGTCCAAAAACCTTGACCGAACATTTTTATTAAGTTTTAAATCGGCGTCATTTCTTTGATAACCAAAAACAACAGCTAATATTATTCTTTCTGATGTGACTACAACCTCCTGCGCAACATACAACCATCTTTTCAACCATCTTTCCCAAATATGATTTAAATAATGAACTTGCAATAGCTCTTAGACATTGTCACTAAGGTGTGTATGTTGTGTTCTCGAAGGAAGACCTTGTAATGGTGTTGACAAACAATCCGAATGGAACTTATTTTATGGACAGCTAACATTCGTTATAAGACGTTACATAATACTACAATACTCTAGAGAATTAGACAAAGCCAACATTGTTACAATGATGTAAATTCCCTAACAGAAAGCTGTTTCACTAGCAGAGGAGGTTCGTGTGGAAGACAACCTTGATTCTTGGCAGTTGACAGGTTGAAGAGCTCTTATTTTTTCAGACGATAAACATAGAAAAAATAAAAGAAAATTTTGACCCAATATAAATTTCAATTCAAAACGTAAATCCGCATTAAAGGTCAAGTGATAACAACCATTATCTGTTAACAGACAAGTAGACCAACCAAGAACTATCATGCATTGTTGCTTACATGTATATAAGCCATAAAGGCATTATAACAAGTGTAGTAAACTGGGCTGTTAAACCTCATCTAACTAACTAACTAACTATATCAAGTGTGGTAGCAATACAATTACAAAATGGAGTAGCCAATCAAACTGTTTTAACCTATTAGGACCGTTTACAATGATTCATACGTGTTTTCACGTATACGTTCACGCATAGCTTAAGCTCTTAGGCTGTATGTTTGCACAATCTGTGTTTGTACGGTGCATTATGGATGAAGTTTTTGGTCTCCCGGAGTGACCGCTTCAACTGGTTATACAGCTGTTAGTTTGAAATTATTAGGCCTTTGTCTACATTAATGCATGTTACACCGAGGTTTCTTTGACTAATTGTAAATACAACTTCCAGCATGCAGGACCGTAAATTCTCCAAATTACGAGTCAATTGCTCACAAAGAGCCCGTCGTAGAAAGAAAGAGTTCTTTCATAGGAAACTTGCATCCTAGTTAGTTCGAGAATCTTGTGGACGTTTGCCTTTGAAATGGGAATGCACCTTTCAAAATTTTCACATTTTCCGCGGTCTATCTTTCATTTGAGGAATGATTCCATACTTCACAACTCCAAATGCAATTTTTGACCTGTCCAATCTCTGCTTTTTTGTTTCTGATTTTAACAAATCACCACAATAGAACACGTAACATCGTCCTGGAAGCGACTTTCTCGAATGACGTCAATCTATCAAACCATTACTCTGATTGGCAGCTTTAATTGGCCAAGCGACTTTAATAAAATCCATTTAACATTTCTCAACTCCAAGGATTTGTTGTACGCAAATGACAACGCATTACGTCGTTTGACGAGGCATTAAGGCCCTATGTATCAATGGAATTTTTCATTTACCCGGATGATTACTTGACAGTTTAACTATTAGAAACAGCTGTCCTATAGCTGCATTAAAACGGGAAGAAAAATACTCATTTACTTGTTTTGGTGGTCAAATGAGATCTGAGGAGGTAGATGATTTATATATGCAGTCAGAGGCGTCGGAACCGCTTGGACATCTGCCGTACCACTTTTCAACGAATATTAAAAAAATAATAAAAAATGTGAAGAATTAAAAAAAAACAAAACAGTTATTCTTCCATACTAGCCTACAGTGTTACTATAAAGGCGCCATGGAGTAAGGTACTTCAAAATATAGCACCAGAATGCATTTAAGGACACGTAATGATTCAAAAATTTCTCAAAAGTGAGGGGACACCTATCCCCTTAGACCCCTTCCCCCATATTAGTCACCCCAGACTCAAGTTTCGGCGGTACCATATTAAAAATCAATCCGACGCCTCTGTATGCAGAGACGAAAAAGAATGAAATTGACTTACTGCCGACACTTTTTGAATGATTTTACGACTTGTACGCTTTTAACTGAAGTAAATATTTCTTACATTTTGACCTATCTTAAGACGCAGTGTGGTCATATTTCTTTACCAATCTAGACTGCCGCATTTTCCTTCATTTTCATTTTACCATTCAATTTCTTCTACGAATAATCAAATGGGACCTGTTTTCATATTACATACAGTATAATTGTACTTCGCACAGTACAAAGAAGATTGTGATAGAGAATACCGTGCCCGTGGTAAGATTTTCTCCAAGTTGGAAGTCACCGTAGCTTTCGTATGTTTCTTGTGGATTTATGGAAGATTATTTTACCTGTATTTTAGAAAAAGGGATGTCATTACAAAAGTCCTTCTTCGTTGGAAGGATAATACTTTGCAAGATTGTTCAGTAAAATTTTGGCTTACCCCATTAAAATATTAAGATCGATTTCTTCTGAAAATATGATTAGAAAAACAACGACACGACATATATAATAAATTTATATATATAAATATTTCCAAAGTTTTACTGTTCCTTTTTATATACCTGGTATTTAAGGGTAAGTGGTTCAGAGAGGTACAAATAAATAGTTAAAACAAAAAAGCGAACATTTATTTTTGAAATGTTAATTATGAGAAAACAACAATCATTCTGGTGGCATTTGCTTTATGACTTTGTTCGTGCATGATTCTGCAGATAGTTTAATAATAGATTATACAGGAGTTTACCAATTGAGAATGAGAACATCGTAGAACTCCCATGCCTCTGTATTAGTTGTAAAGTGTAAATAGTGACTTAATCACGTGGGTTAGTGCGAGTTATGATGTTACTCCTACTTGCTTCAAGTTCACTGTGGGTATAAAATGTAGTAGGCCTAACTTTATCGGCTAGTATCGCTACTACCACATAGAGGAATAACAAAATTCACAAGAATGCTTAGAGTTTGTTCTATTTTTTACAAGCAAAAGTAAAACCTTTCTTAAACCCCTCATTCGATACAACAATCAATTAACTGAGGAAACGGAGGATACTACTACAACAAAATATATTGCGCTCACAATTGTTCTTTGATTGAGCTTCCCGACAAGTCGTATTTAAATTTGAACTTTCTCAACTATCAATTTTCTTACAAGGCGCTTTCATGCAAAGCCAAAAAGTTCACACAACTGGATACTGGCTACTGCCACTCCTTCCAGGCATAACTTATCATTAAAATGCTTTTGCTCTGCTGTCTAACAAATGTAACTATAAAGTGTGTTTTACCTAATGTACATCATTCTGTAACAAACCTGGCTATTCTGTAATTTAATAAAAACCGATATCTGATTCCATTCTTGTTATTAATTAAGGTTTTTCCCTCCTCGTTTTTGACCCAGTGCTTTTATCCGGTAAAGAACTCTCGGCAGTAACTTAACTAGCCGTAGAGACAGATTTAATATGTCCTTTGATTTTCCTCTTAGAGATTTTTACCTTCAGTCTCCAGCTATTATCGCCATAGGTTTCGTACCTTCTGATAGCACTTGACAGAAAATTAAGTTGACGTAAAGAAATGCATTAATCGTTAATCTGCATTCGTTCTGCATGTTGTACTGAACTATTTCGGTCATACTCCTTCGATTAGGATGCTAACATGATTAAAGTAGGTGAAACGGTATTGCTTGCATTTTAAGCTAAAGTTAAATGGATGTAAATTGTATTTTCAATGTGATATAGTAGAACAAGGGCGGCCATTCGTCTTTGAAAGTTGGGGGGGGGGTGATATATTGCCAGTGACACTATCTAAGTGGAGCGCTATCATCAGTTGGCGCGGAGCGTACAAAGAAAATTTTGGTCAAAAATACCCCCAGATCACCGGAAATGGCCCTTTCCAGGCTTTGCAACGTGACACTGTGACAACAAGTATTTCCTAAAAAAGGCATATTGTAAAAAAGTCTAGAAAAAGGTTAAGTGTTCTGATTTATGGATCTAGTCAGTGGTATACTACGGTATCTAAGCGAAGCGCAATTATCAGTTGGCGCGAAGCGTAGAAAATTTTGGCCAAAAATACTCCCAGATAACTGGAAATGGCCCCTTTTCAGGCTTTGCAACGTGGTGCTAGGACAACTGTCAGAAGTATTTCTTAAAAAAGGCGTATTGTAAAAAGTCTAGAAAAAGGTAATTTCCGGAAATAGTGGCACTACTAAAGCGGAGGGCCACAATCAGTTGGTGCGGAGAGTAGAAATTTTTGCCAAATATACCACTAGATCACTGGAAATGGCCCTTCCCAGGTTTTGCAAGGTAATACTGTGACAACTGTCAAAAGTATTTCCTAAAAGAATAAATAGGCCTATTGTAAAAAGTCTAGAAAAAGGCAAAGATTTCTGATTTCCAGATCTGCCTGGTTGAATTCATGGGGGGGGGATATAGTGTACAGTATCCCCCCATCCAATTTCATGAGGGGGATATATCCCCCATCCCCCAGGATCGCCACCCGTGTAGTAGAAACTTGTAATTGCGACCCCCTAGATAATCCATGACAATCATGTTTAACCTGTTGGCCAAATCAAGAGGTAGAACATATAAAAAAAACTAGTTAAATCAAGTAATGAGATTCTGACAACATACCTTGTAGTTTTGCAGTCTCTTATTACATAGTAAGGATGTCTTTATATACAAAACTTTATCATGTATTTTATGCTCTTGTCCTTGCTCTTGTAAATAATTTTTGAAATACATTAGGTCTAATCGCATTTTCAACTTCCCAGGTAAACCTTAGAATGAAAGACATTTTATTTTGAGTGATTTTCCATGTCCTATGGGACTTTCGATTGGAAATTCGCAAAATTAATCATGCTACTTGCTTGACTTCCTCATCTAACACGCCTCGGGGGTATTTAGTTCAAGACGCAAATGACTATGCTGTGAGGAAAATCTGAATTAGTTGTATGGAGTACATGCCTAGAACTTGGTAGTATACGTTATTCGCCAAATGTTGTTAAGTGTGAGATTTGGCTTCAAGGCGTAGACCTTTAATTCCATGGTTGTGTATAAGCTGCTAAAAAAAATTTCACGCAAAAGAAATTGTGACCATTAAATTATTTAAGATGCCCTGTCAGCGACGGGAGATTTTTAACAAGGATAAGTTGCTTAGAAATCGCAAAGCAAGAAAACTCTCTGACAAGCCTATATACCAAAAGGTGAGATACGGATGACCTTCAACATGGGATAGGAATTTCAATGCAAAAACTGGTGCCTGTCGTTATACATTTCAATGAAACGGATCAGAATGTAATGCGTGCAGCTCATAAATAAGAAGTCCAGACCAATGAAATAGCAAATTCATGGTCTCTCTAGTAGATGCATTCTGAAGCGGATTAGAACTTTGCCAATTCAAGATTATCTTCTGTACTTACAGACAAGTACTGTTAGAGCATTTAACACAAATACAACGCAGCAGGTGTGTAGGCTAAACAACACAGCAGGTGTGTAGGCTAAATTTAAATGTGTAGTTTTCCTCACACTCTCATGCACTAAATAATATCAGTCGAGGGTTCATGTATGTTTAGCAAACAGTGGTGTAAGTAGGATTCAGCAGAGGGGCAGGCCAACCACCAGATTCAGTAGACAGGCCGGGCGGGTATAGCCCCATATCCATACAATCATGCGCTGCTAACGAGATGGTTTCATATACTAGGGACATCTTCCCAAAATAAACCCATTACAAGGTTTATAAATGTTGCATTTGTGTAACTAATTATTCACGAGATGCAATGTAGTGAATTTCCTTCTGTGAGAACATTGTCCCTTTAACAAAAGTTCCTTTGCAACTTCAGGTTGGATTGCCTCTCATTCCGTTTCTATAATCATGGTTTTATAGAAATGACAACTAGATGTGGCCACTTATGTTTCACTAGTTCGGAACCTGACGTTTAAGGAAAGAAACCAGGTATAGGAAGAAACAGTGCTGAGCAGAATTTTAGTCGAATTGAATAAGAGAAAGTGCAATGCCTGTTGGTAATATGTTTGCAGAGTTTGGTAGAGCCCCGACCAACTGAAAATTTGTGGGAATTTTATAAATCCATAACAATGAATACCACAGGCGTAGGAAGCTGTTCGAGACTGGGGTTCTGATCCTTGGTTCTGATCGCCGTCCTGGAGGAAGTTCTAAGGGGAGGGGTGTCCCTAGATGCAATCTGGTGCAGCATTTGGGACAAATTTTAGGGTTAATTACTGCAAGTTTCCTACAGAAGAGACAAATGAGGGGTTTTCGCCCTTGGAAAGTGGGGGACTGAAGCAGATTTCCGCCCCGAAAAATTTCGCTGGGGGGGGCTTCCTACGCCCTTGATTGATGGCAGCGCCGTTAGGCTGATTTAACATCTACCATTGACTGTAATAAACAAGTTCTGGCTAAACTGGCTTTCTTGCTTTTAATTTCCATGCTGGACCATCTCGTGTTAATACAGTATCGTACTTGCTTATTGTATCACCGGCATAACTAGTGGTATGAATAAACCAGTAATTAATTTGTCTGCGCACGAAAGAATGTGAATTATACCTCTTTAGTATAAGTAAAGTGTTCGATCTTTTCAAAAATGAGGGTAGCTTTTAGACAGAGCTGATGAAATGAAAATAAATCCAAAAAAACTGTGTAACAGGTTTGGTATACCAACTGAATGCACATTGCTGAAAGAATTTTATTGTCTCCCTGATAAATACCTGCCATTTTACCTGCGTGTATAGATCTACAGGCCAAGGTGCGCCATACAAGGACATGTTCAACAGACTGAACGAACAATTGTATGTGGAAATGAGAAACCCAGCGTATGAATTACTTAGTAGTGAACTCCCTACTTATGGCCGAATAAATAGAAAGCAAGCACTAGTGGCGTAGCTACGGGGGAGGGGCTGGGGAGACTCCAGCCCTCCTACGAAAGCTCAGATCCCCAACAGGCTCCAGAGATATGTTAAAAATATCAGTAAAATATACACCAGCCCTCCAATTTGGAGATTCAGCACCCCTCCAGCCCTCCTCTCATGGAAAACTGTGGCTACGCCACTGGCAAGCACTGGATCTGTACCTTTCAGTACTGTCACAAAAACTTGTCTAACTCAGCTACAGCTAAATATCGACAAGAAATGTCCTCATCAGCACAGATATACGGAGGTATTCCAAATGTTATGCAAACGATCAATGAACGATATCGACCCAAGAGCACATGGTCCAAATTCTATCAAACAGCAATATAATTCTTGAATTAAAGTTGGGTCGAGTTTTCTCACTTGGAAGCTGATTTGCATTGGAGAACATTTCCTTAGCAAGGTACAAAACTTGACCGCTTGAAAATAGATCAGGGATAAGAAAATCGCCCTAATAAAACACAGCTGATGCTTGAAACGAGAGCCTTACACTGCAGTACCTTTTTTAATTGTAAAGCAAGTCACTTATTTTTAGGAAGGATACTTTGCATTGGTTGTAAGCATAAAGGTATAGGGATACTTTAAAGACAAGGTGTTGGTCTCCTACCCTGAATCTTTCCGTTCTTGACAAACATTCATGATATTTTTGCACAGAAATTCATACGGTTTACACAGGAGTTTAATTTCCCCCGTCACCAGCTTCATACGTCCATGGAAGGTCATAAGGGACTTAATTTTCCATGATGCGCTCGCGCTGGAAACGTGAACCAGAGTTTTAACTAATATGTCAAAGGGACGATTTCTTTTCGTTTCCCTCTTTTCCTTTGTAGAGGATAAAGTGATAGCAAGAGGGGCTGGTACACGTGATCATCATAAGGAGGAGAAATGGGGTATACCGAGTGAATTGCTATGTTGCTGTAATGCTGTTAGTAAACACCATTGGACTAAACCTACCTTGAGCACAGAACATTATAAAGTAAAAGCCAGACTGGTCCTTGATTGACTCCTCTCATTAGAATAAACATAACTTCAACGTTAAATAAAGCTAAAATTGTCTAAAAGCAAAAAAAAAAAAGGAGGGAAAAAAGATCATATGTGAAGGTTGAACTACCTTCAATAAACACAGAAACAGTCATTTTCACCTTCTTGTTTTTGCTTAAACATTTGATATATCATTACTGCTCCTTGCGACTGTGCAATTTCAGATATGTATTTTTAGGGGAAATGGTGGGCAATTGCCTTCATGGTTACATTTTACCCTTGATCATCGAGCACAGCAGATAATTGCCATGAGGGTATCTAGGTAAATGGAAGGAATACTTTGGAATAATTCTACTGGTAATCTTACGTCATGGATCCAGAGTTATAAGTTAACGTTGACACCACACCATATTGAATATAAAGTTAGAATGAACCCGTTCGTGATGGACTATTTCTTCGATCATTTTCCATACACGTTCCCTCTCTCATAGCATCACTACCTGCATTATTCTCTAAGGCTATTTTTACTGTGTCACAGAGAGCTTATTTTCTCTAGCATGGCTACCGAAGCATGCTTGACGCAGTCAGAGCTGACAAAATTGTACACTACTTAAATCATTTGAACATTAAGCAGTTAAATTTCAGTTTAGTATTTCAATCAATTCTCCTGTAAGTTTACATCATTTATGACTGTAATACGTTGTGCAATATAAAGTAAGATTGCAGAAATAAGAATGGACAAGAGCAATTGGTCTCTTATTTCAACTTTTGTTAATCAGAGCTTTCTCATAATCGGGTAGAAATTCAGATTAATAATACATGTACTTTTCCAAACAGAACCATCAGTTTAAACTAGTCTATGCATGCTGCAAACACATCTTCCTGAAAGTCCTGCAAAGACCGGATGTATCAATCTTGTGTCTCTTAAGTTGTATTAATAATCCCACAGCTCTCACGTCTCTAATGAAGGTGGTAAACACTTCAATATTCTGAACCTTTCATGGGCATCCTATTAACAAAGCCACTTATATTTACTAAAGTGTTAGATTTCACAGCCAGAAATGAAAGTATGCTATCTGAACCCTTCGAAATTGACACATAAATTGACACTCCATGCACACAAACACCTCTGTGTAGTCTGAAGCCATAATATGCAAATATCTTGTACATTAAGTTCTCTTTTTATTGCAGCAACTGAGTGTGCAACATGTTAACAATTCTTAATTACCCCGTTTACTTAATTGTATCAACCTTCATGTTTCTTACATGCGGCACTTAGGTGATGTATAAATAATTGATCCTTTTTATTCTTAAAAAGGCGTTTCTGTTTTTTTTTTTTTTTTTTGATTTTGTTTTTGTTTCCTTTTTTTCTGTCCTCTTGAAGAGTTTATTAAGTGAAGATCTAGAGGCTGTTAGTGAAATGGAACGGCAGAACCATTTAATTGATAATCTAGTTCGACAACACCTCACGCATTTTGTAGGGATCACAATCCCTATGGTCTTTGCAAACATGTAGGCTATGTAAAGACCTACCAACGTATTGGATAACACACCCATTTACTTCTCGTCGACTGCAGTGGACTTACAAAAGTATTAGCTAACATTTCTATAGGTTTCGACAAGGCTCACTTATGACGGAGGCCTCTCACTTAGCAAGCAGGTTACACATGTGATTTGAATAACAAAAGCAAGGCTAAAGTAACCAAATTAACTCTGAGCTTGTCGGCTTACATCATGAATATGCGGTTGAAAACCCTGTGGTTTATGTTAATGAATACGAGTAAATGTCCCAATCTGAAGCAACAAAACGTCTTATTTTTAAAGTATAGCAAAATGGCCTTACAGGAATGCTTCTTCAGATTCATGATTAAGAGTCCTCTTTGTAATACTTTACAAAAATCAATTTGCCATTTCTGCAAAATGCTGTAAGGTCATTAGGCATACCATATCTTTGACTTGGTGACCCAGTTTCTAATTTGTTAAAGCCTTTGGCAATAAGCAAAGAAAACAAACATCGCGTTCTCCCGGGACATCATCTAATTTACTGCAATCTCGTTTCTGTTTTGTTTTGATTTTAATACCTCATACGTGGATGACTTCTCAATAGGTTGGCTGGAATTGTACCTTTCAGTTTAATACAAGGAATACCGTCGACTCAGATAATGAAGTCCGATGTTGTTAATAGACGAAAAAGCAGATGCCAGTAATAAGGTATGAACTAATACTTCATATTTGCTTTCAGTAAATTAAGTCCAATTCACGATAGAAATCTAGTATGTTGATGAAAGATGGAAAGGGGGAGCTGTAATTAAAAACGCTGCCCGATGAAACCAGTACCAGGTCAATGAAGCGGTCGCTTTACCAGAGAGTCAGTCCCTGGATTTACCTTGGATATATAATTTACAGTACTAAGACTTACAGCCTACGTCCGGGATTTTTTTTAACTTAACCTATGCACACATTCTGTCCATCTCCCTGAGGAGACTTTTCACGATATTAAACGACTAGATACCCACCCGCCCCCTCCCTTAGCCTTCTCAGTAGCATCTTTTGCCCACTCAACACCTCACCACCTGACTTTGCGAACGTTATATTTATGCCATTTATTAAGGTAGAGACCGTGAGGCCAGCCGTGCCGGCTATCTCAATAGAAAAGAAACAGAAAGTGGTAGACCCAACGTCTTCGCAACACTGCAATTAATGCACTCAATTATTATCCTTTCATTCATTTTGTTGCCATTATCTTTTTACTCATTTTGCTTGTCTATTCCCCCTCCTAATCTCAGTTTCTCTCTGCCTTCCAAGCCCTTACCTGTTTCATACCTTGATCCTCCAAATCAGAGGTGGAGAAACTTTTCCCTTTGAAGGGCCATTTTGATCGTCAAAATACCACTCACATGCCAACGGCGTCGTATTCGGCAAAAGAGCACAAAGCTTTCGCAATATGGGGGGGGGGTGCCCAGGTTCTCCAGATGGACCCCGATGAGGCACCAGGGGCTACGCATTGCAATCCCTGGAGGTATGTTGAAATTGTGGGCATTAGAAAGATCATTCATCTCCTGTCTTTTGAAGGTATTGGATGGGCAAAGCTTAACACACCACAATTATATTTATTTGACCATTTATGAACTTGGCGATTAATGAAGTAATAACGGACCCACAAAAAAAGCACACAAAACTTGCCGAAAAATAGCGTTTGTAAAGAAGATTTAGAGTTTTGTGTATTTTTGTTTTGTTTTTTTTATTTTCTTGGTTACGTGACATTGCAAAGTTATCCAACTACAACTTTTTCATAGGAGTGCTAGCGGTTTCTGACCAGGGAAACAACTTGATGGTGAACGAAGATCTCACGAAATTTTACAATTTTTAATGGGTTTGCTACTGACGGGAGATGTGATAGAGCACTTCTGTCAATAACTTGTAGCGTTCAGCCAAAGGTTGCACCATTACCAGATGCTTATAGTACAAGGGTTCTACACTGTTTTGTATGCACACCTGCAGAGTATTCAGTGCATACTGCATTGTGCTCATCGTGGGGTGACGCACTACTGTAGTAAAAGTAGAGTTATTATGAAGCCTATCATAGGCGTAAGAAGCTCTTCGGGACGTGGATGGGGTGAGCGTTGTTTTGGACAACCGTCCTGGGGAGGTGTGTTAGGGAAGGGGTGTCCCCGTATTTTTGGGAAAAGTTTTGAATATTTGAGGGTCCTTAGATTCAGTTTGGTGCAAAATATTGGGCAAATATTAAGGAAAATTACAGTGAAGCATACTTCCGCCCCACGATACTTTCGACTAGGGGAGTCCCCCTTTCTACGCCTATGCAGCCTATTTATATAAAAAAATCCGGAAAATGGTAAGCAGGATAAACGGTAGGTTTATTATCATTGCCAGTTCATGTATTTTTGATAATATGATGTGCCTTGCGGGCTGGATCAAATAGTCGCGTGGGTCGTATATGGTCAGTTTAACAGAGGTACCCAACTCTGCTCAAGACCTCATAATTCAGTCCTTCTTGTTTTCTTCTTTAAGTGTAATCTCAAGATCATGAAGCCAGCTGGGCCCACCAATAGATCAAAGACAAAGTTAGAAGTTAACCTCACCCCATAAAACCGCCCGAAGCTGTGACCTGCAACCTTAATTGAATTAGATCTGCTATTCATAGGTGATGGATGTGATTTCAGAAATCTTTCTTTAAAAACCTCCCGTTTAAATTTCACCATGGCCGCGGTCAAAGATCATCAAATCAGCTTCTGCTTAAAACTAAGGAAAATGTTGTTAAAAGTGAAAATTTTACTAGGTAAAAGTAACCAGGACACTTTTTCGCTTTAATACAAAATAAAATTATAATAAATTTAATAAGAAAGGATATAATTGGAGAATCCCTTACCACGTACTTAAAGAGGGCGTATTTCAGGTGTTGTTATCTGAATCAAATCGGTAGAGTACCAGTTTGTTTTGAAGTGTATCAACTTCAAAGTGTATTACTCTACTCACCAAGACACCTTGTTACCTCTTTTATCCTCCCTCAACAAACTACCTGCAAACGGTTTAAAATTACACATCTATTCCCTTTTGTGTTCAACTTTGACGCTACTCTTTCCATTTCATTTTCCATCAGATTAAACCTATAATACCTTGTGCTATTTCAAAATTTGATTTAAGGAGTACTTTAAAGTATGAATGACGAGAAACTGTGTACATTGCAATGGTAAGTTGTCACAAAACAAAATTTTATACCATCGAGCCCATCCCACTTAACCGTGTATTCACCGATAGAATCAAGTTGAGAGACTTCCTCGTGTGAATTGTCTCATACTTTTTAGTAAGCAAAGTTTCATCACTGGTTAATTACGTTTAACGTTTGTATCATTTCCTTGTTAGTTTCCAAAGGAAACACAAAATCGAAACGAAAGATTGAATAAATAGGCCATAAGTTTAACAATGCATGCGTCATTGTTTAAATATTAAATATTACACATTTCTACATCAACATGTATGGTGGTTAATTATCGTCACTACACACGTCTCCTTTTACGGCAACGTGTATTCTCAAAACCTACGTTCCGTCTTTTTAAAGAAACATGTATGCACGTGGAATGCACGAATATGATTGAAATAATAATCAATTGTCTAGTGCTTGTATAATACCAGTTGTTGTAAAATCAATATTTGAACTGCTTGGAAAAGGATTTAACAGTCAACTCGCGAAGTACTTAGAAACGGTCATATTTTATGCAGTCCTGACGCCAGGAAAGGAGGTTTAGGTCGCGCTTTGCCTCCACCAAACATTTTCTGACCTTCAGTGTTCTAGTTTGCCCCCGTAAAAAACTAAAACTAATGAATAACAAGAGCCCAATGGGCACTGTGGTTCCTTGCTGAATGTAATGAAACTGAGCCAACTACTGAATGAACCAGTATT
>WURT03220637.1:0-13621 GCA_009936505.3 Holothuria glaberrima | reverse complement strand
AGATTCACCAAAACGATATTTTCCATACGTAATGAAGAAATAAGAATAAATTAGAATAATTATGGACATGAGCATAAACGTGCATGTACATTCGAACTGAGGGTAGTTGCCGATTACTACGTATTGCAACAGGGATGCATTGAACTGTAAGAAAATTAAAAGCAAACGATTGTACCGATGATAACAATATGTTAGGACTATCATTGTATTTCGTCATTTAATACCGTAAGATCTGTCAAAGATGACTCGATTCATATTCTGGACAGTCAACTATGACCAGCCATATAGGTAAAGGCCAGACATGGATTAAGCTGGCAGGCTGGTTTATTGGTTAGAGTGAACGCCTTGTATGCAAGAGGTCAAACTCAAGAGGATCAACCTTGTCCTTGTAAGCATTTTTCATTAGTACTGACGGGGTTGATTTGTGAATTCCAAGAAGGACTGGGTTTTTGTTGTCCATTATACGGGGAGATTACCTGAAAGACATTTTGTGTTTTCCTCATTGGGCTGAGGCACTCATCAAATTATGTAGTGTCTGAATGACTCCCATTCGTGCTGGCTGATTCGCCCCATTCGTGCTGACTGGCTGTGTAAAATGGACGTAACTGGACGGCGAGCTGGTTGTTGTCGTCTACATTCACGTGAGCTCATTCATTTTCATGTTATGATTGTACTAATTTTTGGGCATGTTTCGCAATGTATGATTAGTTAAAGTGTACCTAAGTTCATAATTTTAAACATATGTTTCAAAGCCTAACAAATGCATCCATATGGTGCAACTCTTGTCTTCACAGGACATTCTTTGATGAAATATAAAATGATGAAGCTTATTCACTAAATTGAAAAGGTAGATTGCGCAATATATTTAGATGTCATTCTTGTACTCAAGAAAAAAAAAACCTTTTTTGTTTTTCTTTCTTTTTTCGAAAGCCACTTTACCTTGTGCCAAGTGTTATCACTGTATTACTGTTAAAGGGTGATTAAGCTATATAAGTCCTCCTGATACAACATGCTATGCAATGAATCAGTACATGTTTCAATGTCATGTAAATATCTTTATTTCAAAAAGAAAGAAAAACAGGTAATGTGAGTTGTACAAGAAGGACATCTCAAATTATTGCGCAATCCACTATTTCATCATAAATCAGTATTTGTATAGGGCTTAAATCGTAGACAGTTCAAAAGGTCTTTGAAAGAGATGCGTCTTCAGATGTTTCTTGAATCGGAGCTGAATAAATAGTGAACAGTTTTGGTCCCAGAAGAGACCCTTGGGGAACCCCATATTTCATAGAGGTTGGGCGAGGGGAAACAACATTGATTACAACACTTTGCACCTGTCAGGTGAGTAGGAACGTATCTATTGAAGTGCAACACCACTCACATCAACATCCATTTCAATGCGTCGAAAAAGCGTTTCATGATGAACGGTGTCGAAGGCAGCCGATACGTCGAGTAGAAGGAGGTATACACCTTTGCGATCGTCCAATGCACAGAGAATGTAATTTGTTACCCATGTCAAGACTGTCTGTGTCCCATGATTCACTCTGTAGGCTGATTGTGCAGGTTCATACAGTGTGTGCACTTCCATATGGGTAGCGAGACTAGCAAACACGAATCGTTCCAATAATTTAAAGAGGAATGCCAGATGAGACGCGGGCCGATAGTTCTTGTATTGCTCGGGATCCAGTGTTGACTTCTTAAGGGTGGGTGAACATTAGAATGCTTCATAGAGTCAGGAAAATATCCCTCAGGGAGTGGCATATAGACAATCCTAGTTATCACAGGGATAAGCTCAGTAGCATGCATTTTCAACAGCTATGTATGTATGGGGTCCATAGGAGTTGATTTGGTTGAAGAGGCATTGATAGTTTTCAGCATCTCTTCCTCTGCCAGTCTGTAGCTGGAACAAAACTGTTGAGCTTTAATGTTGGACAAAGATGAGGTCTTTCAATTTGTTCTCCCCCAAGAAATGACTGAATGCTTTCAACCTTTATTCTAAAGTAGTCAGTATATAGTCATTGAATTTGTCTGGCAGGTCACAGTCGACACTACTAAGTAGCTTTGCTTTACCTTTCTGATGAAGAAGCTCATCAATAGTATTGAACAACCTCTTTGGATTTTTCTCACCAGACATGAGAGCTTTGTACTAGTATTCAGATTTAGCATGTGTAATTATAGGTTTTCAATTCAGCCTGGAAGGGCCTCCTGGAAGGCAACTCTGTCCACAGTGAGCTTTGTATGGCGCCATTTCCCTTCAGCTTTCCGACAGACCTGCTTAGCTGTGATTATAGCATCAGAATACAATGGAGCTTTTGGATGCATCCTGGTGGTACGTACTTTGAGTGGTGCATGCTTTTCCAGCAGGTCGGACTATTTCAAGTTAAGTGAATAAATTTCAGAATTTAATACCTCAAGCAACGGAGTAAACTATGAAAATGGAAGTTGGGTGAATGAAATTCATTTTCCCAGCTCTAAAATATGTATTCTTGTAATTTTAGACTTTAGGTCTTCTTGAACGCGTCTGGGAAAAACGTGAGACTTGCCAGTTTTTCGGCAAGAACCCATCTTTCATGTCAGAGAAAAGGTGGATTCAGTTATAAAGGGATAAGAAAGGTTGAATTGAATCCGCTTACGGTAGGGTTGACCGGAGGTACTTACCGGGGTTACAGGGGGTACTAGACATAACGTAAGTAAGCATGGAAATGGAAGTAGGTTGGTGGTATTGTTCTCTCGGTGAAATGACAGAAATACAGCTTATAAGAAGTATGGAGTTTATTTATATGCATGGTAAGAAAGTTTCATAGGTTTAAGGTGCAATATGGGAGCTGTGGCCTTTCTTTTTGGGAATCTGCCGTTTTCTTGTGATTTGAAACGAGATCTTTCTGACTCAAACATGAAGTTTGAAGAGTACCCTGGCGTTTGATTACTTCCTGAAGTCAAGTCTGTGCAGTCAGAATGGCGTGGTATGTATGTGTGTATGAGTCTGCATGTGTGCGTGTTTGTGTGACTAAGGTTGTTACCAGGACATCGCAAGATAGAAATGTTAAATACTTTTCATAATTAGTGTATGTACTTATCATGTTAAGAAAAATCTTATGGTTTTTGGTGGAGGCTCGAGGCTATTTGAGAGCCTGTGAGGTAAAAGCCAAACCCGTGTTAAACAAGATATCTCAAGGTAGAGAGCATCACCATTTTTTACTTGACATACAGATGCTCCATAGGCAGAGAATGAACCGGTTGTTTTGGAAGACCAAAGGTAGTTAAAGTGAGATCACGATGTGCGGAAATTAGGGAAAACCTTGGAAATTATAAACAAGATATTACAAGACAGGAGTGATTGATACTCTTCCCTGTGATTCTTGGAATATGGATAAACAGAATATATCAGGTAAGAAAGCATATTGTTCCTTTTCATACTTGGCATGTGGATGCGTTAGGGTCAGTAGATAAACTATGTTGTTTCTTCTTGTGTAGACATCTGAAGAGGTGAACTATGAAAATCTAGGGAATTGTCTGTAAACGTAATGTATCAAGATGGAAATGAAACACACTTTTTATACTATGTAAATTTGTCAAATTGATAGAAATTACCGCACTGTTCTTGGAGTTCAGTGATCATGTGGTCACTAGAGGTCAAAATGTGAACTAATGATACTTTTAACAATTTAAATGTGCGTGCCTCAGAATCATTAGATGTACCCTATTGTTTTTTTGGTGGAGGCTATTAATTATTTGAGGTCACTGGAAGACAGGTGATAAAAACCTTGTAAACCTTGTATATTGATTTTTCCATGTACTCTAAGGCTTTTTTTCTTATTTGTCAGGACATGCCAACAAATTCAGTTACAAAACTTGAGTTGGTTGCTCTTCTGGAACCTGGAAGCACTCTTGGACATCAAGTTAAACAGCTGACTTTGCGTTCTCTTGTTGAAGCTTCTCAGCTTGAAAACCAGCCTCCACTCTGTTGGAGCTGCTTAATTACGTTCTTGATCTCATCATCTCAAGGCACTCAGGTGGTGTCTCACTAAGTCATGTCCCAATTCATGGTTACAACATCCTTTGAGAGTATTTTCAGGTCTTTTCCTGAAGTAAGAGGTAGCCATCCGAACTTTTCTTTAAGAACACTTGCTGATCAAATTGTGTCAGTTGGAAACAAGGAAATAGTGGAAGCACTTAAAAAGTATTTACAGAGGTAAAAAATCACCACGCCTTTTCGCTTGTATATACAGATACTGCAACATGCGGAAAAGAGTATGCTTTCCAGAGACAACTGGAAGTGATTTTCATTTGAATTATATGAACTTGTGCATGTATACGGTACGTTGTGTTTACGAGAAGTGATTAACTGTTAAGATCTTGATAGCATTCAGTTAACCAGAATGCAAAACTGCACTGAGGTTTCGATGATGCATACTGTATATGTTTTATTCACAATAATGCCACGTTATCCCATCTTTTTAAGTCGCTGGTAAAATGCTATCTTAAGGTGTTGGAAAATAGCTTTGTGTTCATAGTTGATCTTGGGAATTGTTGGGAAATTTTGCATTTTGACCTTTGCAGACCCCAGATGACGATCTTGTAAATTCTTGAAAATTTTGCTTTTTGACCCATGGTGACCCGAGATGGTCTTGGGAATTCTTGGAAAATTTTGCTTTTTGACCTGTGGTGACCTCAGGTTGAGATCTTGGGAACTCTTGGGAATATTCCTTTTTGACCTCTGGTGACCCCAGATAAAGTCTTGGTTTCCAGAGTTTGACCCCTGGTGACCTCAAGTTAAGATCTTGGGAACTCTTGGTAAATTTTCCTTTTTGACCTCTGGTGACCCCAGATAAAGTCTTGGTTTTCAGAGTTCGACCCTTGGTGACCCCAAGTGACCTGTGACATCCACCAAACCCAATAGGTGCTTAGTATCACTATAACACATCTGAATACTGAAAAATAAAAACCAAGCTTCTTACATCAAGATATGGTGTTAACAAGGTGCTCAGAGTTTGACCCCGGTGACCCCAAATGAATTTGACCTCCATCAAAACTAATGAGGGTCTCTATCTTACCAAAACGCATCAACATACTAAGTATGAAATCAAACCAAGCTTTCTCCCTCCAGATATCATGTTAACATTGTTTACAGAGTTTGACCCCTGGTGACCCCAGATGAACCTTTGACCCCCACCAAAAACGTTAGGGTTCTTCCTTTTAACATAACACATCTACATACTATGTACGAAATCAATCCAAGCTTCGTACCTTGAGATATGGTATTAACAAGGTTTTCGGACTTTGACCTCTGGTGACCTCAGATGACCTTTCACCCCTGCCAAAAACAATAGGGTTCGTTCTCTCACCATGCCACATCTACATACTAAGTATGAAATCAATCCAAGCTTCATACCAAGAGATATCGTGTTAACAAGGTTTTCGTAGTTTGACCCCTGTTGACCCCAGATGACCCTTGACCCCTGCTAATAACAATTGGGTTCTTCCTCTTACCATAATGCATCTACATACTAAGTACGAAATCAATCCAAGCTTTGTACCTTGAGATATTGTGTTAACAAGGTTTAGGGTGTGACCCCCGGTGACCCCAGATGACCTTTGATCCCCATTACTAACGATAGGGTTCTTCCTCTCACCATAACGCATCTACATACTAAGTATGAAATCAATCCAAGCTTCCTAACGTAATTATCGTGTTAACAAGGTTTTCGCAGTTTGACCCCTGGTGACCCCAGATGACCTTAGAACCCCGCCAAAAAGTAGGGTTCTTCCTCTTAACCTTACGCATCTACATACTAAGTATGAAAGTATTCCAAGCTTCCTACCTTGAGATATTGTGTTAACAAGGTTTTTGGAGTTTGACCCCTGGTGACCCCAGATGACCTTTGACCCCCACCGGTAATAATAGGGCTCTTCCTCTTATCATAACGCATCCAGAAGTAAGTATGAAATTAATACAAGCTTCTTACCTTGAGATATCGTGTTGACAGTGTTTCCAGAGTTTTGACCCCTGGTGACCCCAGATGACCTTTCACCCCCACCAAAAACAATAGGGTTCTTCCCCTTAATATGGGACAATTATGTACCAAGTTTGAGAACTGTCAGAGTTTCCCTTCTTGAGATATCCTGTTAACGAGCAAAGTGTCACAGACACACACATACACCTATGCACAGATACACATACACACACGCACATACAGGTTTTTTTCCTATCAAGGAGAGGACCACATTGTTCTTTCCTTTGTGTTTGCTTTCTTAAACCTAACCTTAACAATAGATTGTCTATTGTTCGACACCTGAGAACCCCTGAAACCTATTGTTCTGACACATGAGGACCTCATCTTGAATAGAAAATGTCCTCACCTTGTATGAAATGTTGGGTCCATACAGGTCCACACACACATATGTATACACACACGCCATCATGAATGCATAGGTTTCTCTTATCATCGAAACCAAAAATGAAGTTGGTATGTTTTGTACATGTTCTCATGGTCCACACTCTGTTATATGTCCAACAATAACTAATGGTAATTTCTGTTAAACCTTATCACACAAGGGTACCGAAAGGAATTAAAAGCTGATGTGATATAAAGGACGTCTCTTGCATTCACTACTTTTCTTTTATAATTGTGTAACTGCTTTATGTTATATGCATTTGTACAACAATTTCCCTAGGCTACTTACATCACTTAGAAAGTTAACATTTTGTCCTGTTGCTGTGACGTTGTAGTTTTCACGGTGATCCAAGAACCTTCTTTACCCTCCTGACTAAAACAAAGGAAGACAATGACCTTATTGGGCTTCACCATGCGGGAATCTTGTCAATCGTAATGCAAAAAGAAAAGATCTGTATAGTGAGCGGGCGATCAATCGTTTTAGAAAGCAAGTAAAAGTCAGTATATTTTTGCGTTAAGTCCTGCGTCAATTGTCATTCTAAAATGTCCTATTGAACACTGAAAAAAGAATATATATATATATGTATATATGTATATATGTAGGCCTACTTGACTGAACTTCAGTTGTCCCAAAAGGAATACATATGGTTCATATTTAAACCATATCTTGTCAATCATGGACCAAATGTATTCAAGATTTTTCAAGACTCCGGTTCATACTCTCTACGACTAGATTGCTCTAAACGTGTATAGCATGTCAATGAAGCATTGCAGGCTAATGGGTAAGCCATTGTCTGTTTTTAACTGAAAGGGAAATACTTTAAGTAATTTTCAGCAAAAGTTAAGGGGAGAACTAGAACGACAAACATTTGCTGAAAGAAAATTTCGTTTTACAGGAATGTTTTATCATTTTTCCCCACTATACAAGTGATAGGCATCATTGCTAGATGATCTAATATTTTAACGGGGTTACGGATAAGAACTATATAAGGTCATCCATTGCTCTCCCGAACCATTTGTAGATACAGCTCAGATTTGAACAGTGTGCAACTTTTATATGGCTTCATAACGTTACACTAAAGTATGAAGCCTTCAGTTTATGTGGTGTGCAAATTGAACAAAGTCATAGCAATAGGCATTTTTTTCTAATTTCCGACCTTTTTTATTCAAGTTAAAATGATTGAAATATTTTAGGAAATAAACTTTCAGTGGTCCACTTCTTATCCTGGATACATAAAATCAAACAATGCCGCAGTCTTCTGCAGTGGCTTTGACAAGAAAATACTTCGTGCCACATCGATTTCAACCTTCTTGAGATATTCCAAATGCATTATCACTTTTTAGCTTGGCATTTGTAATACGTAAACATCGCAAAGACATTTTAATTAGCAAAGAATTAACAAACAAGCAATTTCTTACGAATAATATCCAACTCTGCCATGACATAAAATTCTGATCGATTTGACCTATTTTTTCTTTTGATCTCCAATCTTTGCAACCAAAAAATCACTATTATTTTAACATGACTCACTATTCTCAACATACCAGGTAGTTTGATGAATTTTTCTAACATGCTTAAATTAAAGGCAACGAAAGACAACATACTGTTTTCTAATTTGCACAATTGACCTCTGACTTTCAAACTATTACATCATGAATAACGCTTTCACAATTTTTCGTGGTTAGGTACCCACCACATTTGACCTTGATCGGACTAACGGTTAAGGAGTTTTTGACACACTTTTCTTTCCCTCACACACGCACACACACACGTTTCCTTCACACACACTTACTGAGGGACTTGTTGTTATCTCCATTGTGTTGGCTTCCTCAACCCTACCTTTAGCAATAGACTGTCTTTTGTTAAACTTTGGAAGACTTGAAAGAAACACACAGACCCTTGGACACAAGCGCAAGGCTTGACGCCCGGCATTTCAAGGAAGGTGGGAGTCCAATTCTGACGACTGTTTGCAAGGCCGTTTGTGCCGACCAACGGGGTGAGACACTATTCTGGCCTCTTTTTTAATGAAGCTGAATCTTGTGAATGTCAGATCATATCTGTATAATGCCAATTAATTCGATCCAAATCACATCATATGCAGTGGAAACACCAGAGTTTTCCAAGGTGTGCAAGGTGGGCAGAAGAAATCATTAGGAGGAACTGACACAGCCCAAACGGAACCGGAACGTTCCCCCACAGGCGTCGGGACCAGGGCAACTTCCCAGTCGGGACCAGAGAGCCAGGCCTCGGAAGCTCTGAGCTATTTTTAAAGTTACTGACATTGGAATGAAACAAGCCCATCAATATCACTATTTGGATAATTTTAAGTACTAGCAAGACTTGCACATAACAGCAGATCCTGTATTATGGACGTGAATTGTGATGTTGGGGGTAATGGTAAAGTCATCACCTGCGCGGTACACGCAGTAGAGGGAAAATCAACTAGATATTAGTTATGACGAAATTACCAAAATTTGGTCCTAATACAAACAATGGCGGCGAGGAGAACAGAGTGCGCGACAGCTTTCAATATGTTAGAGTGCCCCACCTCAAAGCTACGCCCTCACAAGCCTCACATTGTTGATGTTAGATGAAGTACAATATTTCATCTCCCTATACATTTCATTTACATAGAGATGAGATAGTGAGACAAAAAAGGACATTTCAATGTAAAATAAATTTCTTGTTGGTTTGAAAATATTAAAGTACTCCCTCGCTAGATGTGAAAAACACGAGCAACTGCAGTCTGTCAACGATTAAAATTAGAATGAACCGTGTCTTCTGCCGCTCATTTCTGTTAAAATAAACACTTTTCAAGTACCCGTTCGTAAACGAGATAGTCCATGAAATTCTTATTTTCCCAAAAATGGCCTTGCCTTCCATTTAGGATAGCTTGTGCTACACCGCCATAAAATTCTTTAATCCCTTTGTCTTTTGTTTTTTCGGCGTATTGGACTAAATACGTGGCAAAATCTAGGAGAAAATATTGTTGCTCCTTAGGAGGCCAGGTGACAAAGAAAAAATGGGCAACGGATCGAGAGATGGACACACAAAGGTCTGGCCATCCATGCCAGAGGGATCTAATTTTCCAAACGACAGGCCCCCCATATGGATCAACGAAAATTACGACCTTGCTTTCGTTTCCTTTGTAACTCCAGAGGTCAACGACAGTCATCCCCGACTGCTGCGAGTTAATATTCTGAGTCCGCTTGTCCCCCAGGCTACTCACCTTAAATGTGTATTTACCTTCACCTACAAGAACATCGCAAACACTTTTCACAACTTTTGCTAAAAATCTTATCATATCGAGAGACGTATCGTGTAACAAAATTGTAATATGTTTACCGTCTACATTTTCCACTTTCTTGAAAGCGTATTCCATGGCAGTTTGCAATCTCCTTTCCACGCAGCTACATTGGTAGGGATTTTCAATAGCCTCACAAAAACAGGCACTCATTTCGAGCCACATAGGGCGCGTTCCATGTATAACATTGCCGTGGATAGACAATTCTGCGTTATAGAGTCCGTTACCTTTGAATTTTCTGAGGGCTTTCAACAACTTAAAATTGTTGACTGTTGTCCTCATGCATCTTTTAAAGATGGTCTTAGGAAATGTCCGTGGTAGGTATCGAAGTAAAGATTCGAAATTATCTTCATTTGTGAGCGTGAAGGAGCCGGTTGCGAATGAAATCCAGACAAACAAAGATTTTTGGCTCCTACAATATGTCTCAAACCTTTTCCAACCCCCTTTACATAAGCCTAAACACAGTGGCACCTCGTCGAAGAAAAAATGAGCAATGCCGTCCTTTTTAAGGGTAGTTTCCACTAACTCGCACAAAATGTCCGGTGTTAATTGAAATGGAAATTGGAGGGTTTGACAAGGAAAGTCCAATATATCGCATCTCCCAACATGTTTCAAATAGTCCAGAAAACGCATTACCTTGATTTTTGAGCTTTCTTTTTTACCATGCTTAATCATACCCTCTAAGTAAGGGACTAAATTATCTTCTTCGTCTGTGACTTTTCCAGAACCGTCTGAAACTATCGAAAAGGAAATTACATACACAAGGCCATCATGCTTGTTTGCTACTTCATCAGCTTGCTTCATCAAAACTACTGATTTTCCTGTCCCATAATCTCCTAACAGAATGTTAAATTTTCGATTTTGTTTCAAGCATGTATTTTGCTCGGGGTTTAACATTATCCTTAAAACCCTTCCTCCCATTTTGTTTATAGCGTGTGAAGGAGTTCGAAACTTAACCATGGAAGCAAGTCCTGCGTATCGACTGCAAAGAAGTTCGTAATCATCAAGACTAAACACATGTTTGACGCAATTCGCTGGAGTCTGTTCTTGGCCCAGCGTAAGTTTTAAAATTCGGCCTGCTACTTTGACAATAGTATTCAAGACGGTCGGTAATGCGATCTCGCGCTCATTGGACATAAAATTTTTTGATAACCAAAAGTTAAAGTTTTCCTCTGAAATATCAGTGGCTGTAAGGACGAGGCCTCGGTGATTTTCACAAATATTCATAAAATCGATTTGCTCAGCCAAAAGGTTTGGTACTGCTACAAAACAATACATTGGTAACTCATCAATGAAATTTAAATCTCTGTTCATGACTTTCATAGCTACTACATCTTTGAGAACCTGTTCATAAGCACATTTCATCGTGTTCCAACCTGGTTGCGTATCTCCTCTTTCAACGCTTTTCACTTGTACGAAAACGATTCCTTTTTGACGGCTAATGACCACAATGTCGTGGTCGCCTTTATAAACGGTAACCAGTTGCTTTTCGGTCTTCGGGATTTTAACATTCTTGAAAAAGTTTTCGAACTTGAACTCGCTTATAACAAACATGGGTCCCAAAATTTTCTTGCCTAAAGAATAAATTGTCTGCGCCACTTTTTCCACAGCGATTTTCTGTTTACGATCTTCCTTAGTCTGTAGAGATAACGCAAAAAGTCATGCCTTGAATGCTTGAAGATTAAACTTTATATATACAATGTAAAAATTTCTACAGACTGTTGTAGAATTACAAAACAAAAAATAAAGAAATACAAAGAGGAAACGGAACAAGTGCTGTCAATTTTTGGAAACAATTTGACAGTACTTTTCCCGTTTTCTTTACATATTTCTTTATTTTTTGTTTTGTAAAAACAAAACAAAAAAATTTACAGTGTATATATATATGAAATATTATATGAAAGACCATAGTAGCATCTAAAGCATTGAGCATTTGTTTACCTTAATTTGGTTGATGTGACGTTTGCAACTGAAGAAGGTCGTACTTCTGTTCAACTAGTCGACTCGCATTTATAAGTAGGGAGGAATCATAAATAACCGCCAAGAGCACTCTGAAAATTCACCTTTATTCTTTGTTGTAAATTCTTCCATGCTGGTTGCGAAGTGCATACCGTAATGCATAAATCATGCTTAAGTCTTTTGTTCTATTTGCACGCCTTATTCAAGGTTTCTCACACCATCTTTCATTTTGTATTTGTTTCCTTAGTCTTGCTCAAGACCTTAGTTTTAGTTGCTCACAGTACAAGACGTTTATTGGAAAGTACTGTGGAGACGCCCTCTACTTGTCTTCAAATTTCTTTTCGATACGTAAGTAATGAATGAAAACAATCGTGTGTGTGCAATCTTGTTTACAAGTGAACATTTTACTAACGTCTTGACCAAGACCAAAACAAATTGGTGGCATGAAAATCAAAACCTATCGTGGGGCAAGCTTTGTCCATTAAAAGAACAGAGCAGCATTAATATAATTATCTGTGATTCCTTGCATCAGGAGGTTACAGATGTAATGTGAAACAATACGCTACCACTCTTACCTTAAGTAATGTGCGGGGTCCTTTCCACTTTTTTGAACTTCTCTGTTTCCTGTGCGTAAAAGAACATTGGTACTTTTAAAAGTAGTTGACATGTAGACTTCATTCAAAGCCGCATAAAGGGCTTTTTGAGCCGGAGTTTGTTCCAGGGAGTGGAAACATACCCTCGGTTGTGTTAGAAGTACGGGACCATTACAAAAAAAAAAACAAATTGAATTTTCTGTTATTTGGTTTACTTTTAGTTTTTTGAAGGAAAGGGGAAAGTGCAGAAAATATAGGAATTGATCTCTGTTTACTAACTCCGCAATACTGCAAGTTGCTACTTCACCTAGGTGGTACTGATTGAAGCCCATACGTTTTTAAACTGAATGTTTGTGTCCTTTCGCATTTGCTTGTAATGTAGAGTGAAATGTTACTGATTGATGAAATGCCGAAAGTCTTTATTTCAGAAAGAATTTTTAGTTGAATGCGCGCTTGCTTTCTCATTCATACAATAAGAATACATAACTTGAAATTCGCAAAGGAAGAAATCAGCGGATGAATTTATCGTAAAGTTTAATGTGATGAGAGCTGGATGCGGGCGAGGAGTTAAAAAAACATTTGACTTGCGCATGAGGAGTAGTTTATATATTTTTTTAATTGGCCCAATTGTGTATGAGAAGTTTAAATTATGACCAATCATGAAGAATCGATTCTCTTGCACGTCCGAAATGGCTGCGAATTTTTTTCGGCACTTTGATAAAAGATATGACCAGCTTTAAGTATCACTGGGGTTACAGAAGACTAGTCGAGTAGCGTCAATTTCAGCAGGCCATAGGCGGGAGGAGCCGGCCGGAAGCTGGCAGAATGCCTGTTCGATTTAGCAACAAAGTATTTTATGCGGGTGATTTTCGAGAGCATAAGTCGGAATGCTGAGTGTATTAAATCGCCCAAATTTACGGCATTGAGTTTTGGAGGGAAATTTGGGGATCTTCTTTCCACCGTCGTCAATGTAAAATTATTGAACTCACGTCCATCGTTAAAATAACACCACAGTATGTGTGAGTAGGCCTACTGTGTAGTTGCGCCTCGTCAGGTAAGGGTATTTACCGCGGCTCGAAAGGAACGATCAACTTATTCTTCGTTGATGCAATATCGTTCATGACTGCGGCCAAATAAGTAATTTATCATTTTTTCTGTAAAATGTGGAATTAAATAGCACGGATAAATGAGTAATTTATCATTTTGTTGCAAATGTAAAATTGAGGAGATCTTCTAAGTGCGAAATTCATCAGTTTTCTACCAAATGTTAAATTGATGACATCTGTTAAGTGAGTAATTCATCATTTTTCTCCAAAATGATTAATTGTTGAGATCCGATAAATGAGTAACTCATCATTTTGTTGCAAAA
>WURT03220527.1:0-26782 GCA_009936505.3 Holothuria glaberrima | reverse complement strand
TGAATATCTGATCTTTGCGGTTAAAAAATCGGCCAAGTCGTGACGCTATCGGCCAAGTCATGACGCCCAGTTTCAAGTGGCGGATTTTTCTAATGAGCTGTCTCCACCGAATTGAAATATACTAATGTAATAATTAAAAGTTATTTTTTGGTTAATAGTAATTGTTGTTTGTACATACTTTTAAATATATTTAAATTCTTGTAATTTTTCAATCTGTCATCAAGAGAGTTCCAAGGTTTGATTCCCACCGTTGATACACAAAGGTGGTTTTTCCAAGGCTTGTTCTTACATAATTTTGTTTGAAGTTATTTTTCCGCTTGGTGTTATATCTGCCATTAATTGTCAATACAAAATTATTTTGAAAATTTGCTGTTGAAAAGTGGAGTCGAGTTGGCTAAGAAATTTGCGTTACAAGTTATACGAACTACCTTCTTTTTGTAATGAGAATAATGGAGCAATAATAGAATTATATGTATTACCCCATACTTCAGTACAATAGTTAAGATATGGAGGAAGATAGCACAATACAGGATAAAGAGTGCCTCAGTTTGTAATACATGGCTTGCTTTACGTATTATTGTAATACCCTTAGAAAATTTTTGCGATAAATTTACAATATGCTCTTTCCAGTTCAGATTGCAATCAATGAATACATATAAACATTTTGTAACATACGTTTTTCAATACTTTTGCCATCTATAGTAATATTCAAGTGAGAAGAAACACAACGATTTTCAAAAATCATTTTATTGGTTTTGTTAACATTAAGAGATAGCCTATTAACTGCAAACCACACACTTAATTTTTGTAACTCATTATTTATAAGTTTGCAGAGTGTAGGAATATCACTATGAGGACTAAAAATATTTGACGGTGCAGTCAGCAAAAAGAACAAAATTTAATAAAGATAAAATATTGCAAATATCATTACTATAAAGGATAAATAACTTAGGTCCAAGGATAGATCCTTAAGGTACTACACAGCACACTTCTCGACAAACAGAACTAAAGTCTTTAAGTTGTACATACTGTTTCTCTTACTCAAGTAACTATTTAACCAATTGTGGACTATACCCCGGGTTCCATAGTGATCTAGTTTACGAAGTAACATGTGGTGATCAATTGTATCAAAGGTTTTTTTAAACCATTGGAATACTCCAATTGTTGCCTGTTTATTATCTAACGCTGTGGTGATTTTTTCTATTAGATCTAGTAGGGCCCTAGAAGTAGACCTACCAGATCTAAAACCAAACTGATTCTCAGAGAGGGGGTTGTATTTGACAATAAAACTTTCTAGTCTTAAATCAAACAACTTTTCGATATTTTAGAGAACTGGGGTAGCAAAGAAACCGGTCTATAATTACTAAGCATGTCCTTATCATCAGATTTATATGTATGTGTTTCCTTTTTGCAACTTTCATTCTATTAAGGCAAATGCCATCAGAAAATGAATTGTAACATACAAAATTGAAAGGTTGTATGTCATATGATATGATATCCTTCACTATAGCCATAATAAAATGATTACAATCAAGAGATCGTTTGTTAACAAAATCTCTGACAATATTTAGAATTTCATTTTCATCAGTATTTCTTAAAACATAGAATTGACTTTCTTTCCCCTTAGAAAATTATGAATGGTACTAGTTTGACTTGGATTTTTTTGCAGCTAGATTAGGTCCAACAGTTTTGAAAAATGATTGAAGCCATCAGCAGCATCTTTGCCACCAGGCGCGGTTTTGCAGGGGGGATTCCCCCCACAAAAAATCGCTCAAGCCCCTCCCCCGAAAAAATTTTCCGAGGTTGTGTATTATCTTCATGCTATATTTGTGTGAATTGAGAAAAACAAATTGCCCAATACATTTGTGCATATCCTGGTCAAGTGGATTTAGTTTCTCAAATGTGTCATGCAAGATAGGCATGTGATTACGTTTCTTGCATGTCACGTCCACGTAGGTACACCGACGAGTTTGCAAAGGGAAACCGTCGTCTTAGTCTCAAAATCTAATAGGTCATGTCATTTGGACAACCCATTAATGCTGCTGATGCACACACATGTAAATCAACAGTTATGAATAATTCATATTTCGAATGCATGTTAAGAAGGAGTCATTTCTCCGATGATCTAGCCAGGCCATACTGTCAGTCTTTTCATTAGCATAGGCGTACGAGGCGGGGGCAGGGAACAGACTCTACCCGACCCCTCCAAATTTCTGAGGCCAAAAACTCGGGGAAAAAACGACAAAAATTCGGGCACAGAATCTGTGCAATTCCGTCAGAGATGAAGTAAAAGTGAAAAGATTGCCCGAATTTTCTAGTGAGTTCCCGAAATTTTGATATAATGTCCGAAAAATGTGCAACTTTTCGCGCGTTGCGCGCGCATATAGTGTTTTGATGGTCTGTTTTATGCACCTGAACAGATTATTAGGGTTACCAGACGTCCTGTGTTACTGGCTCGCACATGTGTCCTGGGAATTTGTGAATCTGCCCACAATGTGCAGATTTCAAGTATTTCTCACAGGATCTGACGGGTTTTCCTTTAGTTTGCTTTGTGGGCTAAATATTTTGAAAGCTTTACTGGTCGTTCTATAGGCCTTACCATTCAAGTAAATACCGACGCCGTGAAAAGAGAACAAAAAATAACAGTATCCAATCTTGTATTTCTTCACAAATACAAGAACTATAGATTCCACGTACCGCATTTGAAGGTTGTACAACTTACTTCACTTATTGTAGCGACAACAAAATACATCGCGCGGGCCTAGGCCTACCTACTGTTGTACAGTGAGTGCGGCTTCTGCTACCTTCGTTACCGGACAGCACATTATGACAACCGCGTGTTACGAGACTGGGGAGGCACGTACCAAAATGAGGTATGACAAACCTGTGCACCAAGTCGCCTTTAGCATAGCCACTCTCCAATAATATGTGTAACCCTTTTTGGGAATCCCATCATCATGACATCAAGTTTTTGGTAGGGTGACATGAGTGCCGGTCGGAACCACTGATCTACGTACCTGGATGTTAGGCGCATATGTAACTGCCTATTCGCCAATTGAAGCAACCGGAAGTGTTGCGGTGGCCAGTTTGCTAGTGGCAAAAACTTGCAGCCTTACTTCACCGGGTACAAACAAACTGTAAATTAATCCAGCCCAACTTCTTGATTTCTGACCGAAACGTATAATACAACCATAAAATTAAAAGCAATATGCCTAGATCGTGTGCTGCAATTAATTGCACGAACAGAGATGAAGCTAAAAACAGAGAAAAGGTAGTTACTTTCCACCGATGAGTAGCTTCGTAGCATACTGTACCCTAACGTTAAGCCCGGCTAGGCCAAACTGTATACAGTAAACGCGTAGGCCTAGGCTACTGTAGTGCAAGTTCCAATTAATATTGAGACTGAGCTGACACAACTTCACAAGGGGACTGGAAGCCCATTCATTGCCCTACGGTTGTAGCCTACGATACTGCCTTTGAAAATGAAAACATAACGTAAGATAACAGCAATTAACATAACATTAACAAGATTAAAGGGCAAATTCGATGGAGGGCTGAGGCCTCTTATAATTACTTATACTCTTAAGATGCCATGTATGAACTAGCATAGGCTGAGATTCACCTTTCAATTATGAGATTTGGGCATTTAGCTAAATTATGTCCGTCTGAAGTTTTATCATAACATTAAACCTGAGTAATTGACACTTTACCAGCTATACAATATCACTAGAGGCGACCAATTTAACCCCCATCAAATTATCTGGTCTTGTGGTTCCATTGTAAACATATACTTCCTTGCTCAGCTTTCATACAAAAGCCCAGACGTAGCTGCACACGGAGCCGGCTTAACATTTGCAGCTAACCCTATTCATAAATCAAAGCTTTGAGTCCCTGATCATGCAAGGTTTTGTTTCTCTGATTGTGCTTGTTTTTTTTTCAGGTTATTTTATGGGCCTTCAAGTCCTCCTTTGCCCTTCAACCTTTTATGTTAAACTACTTTTTATATTTCTTGGCCAGGTTCCCCCAAAGTAAGCCTCAACACATGAAAATGTGGGTTAACAACATGAAACGAGACAAGTGGTTGCCAACCATGTCATCTGTTCAATGCTCTAAGCACTTCTCTACCAAGTCCTTTAACAGAACAGGTCAAACAACAAGGCTTAGGGAAGATGCAGTGCCAACACTATTTGAGTTCCCTCAGCACTTGAGGAAGGTAATGCTGTGCATATTATTCTTTGAACCAAGAAATGATTCGTTCCTGTTGATCAAAAGCATCCATGGTCTATTATTATCGAGTCCACTGAGAGAGCATAATTTTTTCAGTGCAAGGGACAAATTGAAATAAAGTTAGTCTAAGCCAAAATGAACAAGATGTTTTTCACTTTTGAAGCATTGCCAATGTGTAATGTATCAATGACCCTCGTGGAAAATGGCCATGGCAAAAATAAGTGTTCATTGTTGAAATTTTACACACTATACACAAAGAATGTGAAAGTTGAGTTTTGAATTGTTACTAACATTGAATTGTGTTCTAGAATTCGCTCATTGCCTATGAACTAACCTATAACAATATTTTGACATTGTTGTTGAGAATTTAAAGGCAGATATCATTTAGAGGAAGCTTTCATATGTACAGTAACATCCCATGTGTATTAGGGATGGGGAGGAGGTGGAATACTTCTGTAGTTAGTTGGTTAAGTGTAGGGAAGATGAGCAATATGCCGGTAATTGCCCACCATGCAGATGCTACTTTAGCATGGAGGTTACCTAACATTATAATATTATAATATATTTTATATCTATTTGGGTATCAACGAACTATTTGACTCACAATTTAAATTAGTAGAAATTTATCTACAGTAAAAGTAGTCACTAGTGGTTGCTTAATTTTCGCAACTGCAGCATCAAACAAGCTGAATGAATTGCCACAGACCAATGATTTTGTAGTGCTCAATTAAAGAAGGGTTGTCATGAAGTTATGTGGGTTAGTTAGTTAGATGAGGTTTTACGGCCCAGTTTCTAACCAATTGGTTTAAAGTCGAGCCGGCTACGGCCTTTTTTCCAGTTGTGGCTCACTGGCTTGTTTTCCCTACTCCAATGCTGATGCTGAGCACCAAGCACAATGGCAGTAGGTTCCATTTTTAAAGTCCACGGTATGACCCGGCCAGGATTCGAACCCTAGACCTTCCGGCTGCAAGTCGGATGCTCTAACCACTTGACCATGCAGATGCAATTGGTCGAAGTTATGTGGGGGAGGGGAAGTAATTAAGGTAGCACACAAGTATGGGACATGAGAGATCCTTAAGGATTTAACAAGAGCTGAAAAAGGTTTATGAAAAATTAACATGGCAAGTTTTGCCATCATTTTTTTCATGTTTTAGAACCACTTTAAATGTAACATTATTTGTTATTTTCTTTATTCATTTGTTTTAATTTGTTCTTTTTTAGTATCCAGGAGACCTGTTCAATTTTTCCTTCTGGATTTGAAGACTAACATGGAGTTTCAAGCTATGCATTAGGTTTGTATTTGATGTTGCTCATGAATTTCTGCCAGTGGTGGCAAGAGCCTTGGCCATCTGGAAGAAAGGGAAACAATGGCAAAGATTATTTTGATGGGAACAAAATTTGGGGAACTGGCCTCATAACTGCTGATAGCACTGTTCTGCCAACTTGGGGGATGGCAAAACTGAGGACCAAATGTATAGCAAATATTGCCACCACTGACATTTCTGTTGTTCTTTCATATTTTTTAACTCTTTGCCAAGAAGTACTAATTTCTAAGTAAAATTGGACTCTGTCCTATCTCTTCTGATCATTAGTAGGTTGATAAAATAATCCTCTGTTACTTCCTGTCAAGAAATAAATCTGTGTATTGAAAAGAAAGCATTGTTTTCAGTAAGCTTACTTCTTTGTAACCCACTTTCCCAACTACTTCTGTTTTGTTCTTATTGCAGAAATCAACCACACGCAAGCAACCAGCCCAAGGACATCTGCTACTTCTGACTCTTCAGTGGGACCACATTCTGTGGGTCGAGCTCAGAAGTTAACAGGTTTGCCATTAGACAGCTGTGGTGATCATTCCTATACTACACCTGACTCACCAAGGAAACTGAAGCAACTGAAACAAAATGGAAGAAGTTGTTGATAGTCTAGAGCATTGTAAGAAAAGGTTGAAGTCAGAGAAGTAGAAAACAAGACGATTAAAACAAAAAGTGTCCAGTTTGAAGGCTGTGGTAGATGCCTTGCACGAAAAAAAATGATCTCCACAAATTGTGCAGAAATGCTTAAATTTAGTTTTGGCACAGTGCCAAAAGAAATATTTCAAAGCATTCAAGAGCACAAACAGGGGAAAACCCTGGGGCATACCCAGATGAACTGAAAGCATTTGTAACAACGTTACAGTTCTATTCTACCAAAGCTATATATATATATATATATATTTGTTAGGGAGAATTTTGACATGGCTCTACCACATCCTAATCAAATCAGATATTGGTATGCAGGAATAGACGGGGACCCAGGAATTACCAAAACTACTTTTGCTGCTTTAGAAGCAAAAGCAAAGGAAAATTGTGCAAAGGGTGATAAAACAATATGCGCTGTAATGTTAGATGAGATGGTCATTCGCAAACATGTAGATTATTCAAATGGTAAATACCATGGATTTGTAGATGTTGGCTCGGGTGTATTTGATGATGCAGCCCCTATGGCAAAAGATGCATTGGTTTTAATGGCTATGTGTGTCAATGGATCATGGAAAATTCCTCTAGGATATTTTCTGATTGACGGTTTAACTGGTGCAGAAAAGGCTAATCTGGTAAAGGAATGCTTCCAAAGACTTCATCAATTTGGTATTACTGCCGTTTCCTTGACGTGTGATGGGCCTTCCTGCCACATTACAATGATGAGGGAATTGGGGGCAAATATGAATATTGTAGGGATGGTATGCCAATTCTTTGAATCACAGAAAACTGCACAACCTGATCGGTTTAAACCGATCAGGTCGTTACGTCACATCCACTTTTTATTACCGCTTTGGCACAGAGGGGAGTTAGTGCTAGTCTCTCCGAAGACAGTAGGCAAACTCACCTCTGACTCTTTAAACCAACACTTATATTGAGATAATAGTTTCTTAAACACTTCTATAATTTGAACATGTGTATTTTCATTTGCACAAAGATATTTGTAATATTCAGTTTCTGTATATAAAAATCGAAATTTCAACCATTAAAATCGGTTAACAACAAAAAAAAATAACAAGTTTTTCAATTTACATTTTGTCGTATTGACAGAAAACCTGTGATCTTAGAAACAGGTGTGGGATGATACCTATTTAAGTGTCATAGCAGGGTGAACCTAGCTGACCTTTCAATTGTGAGTCAAGTGTAGATGGACTATCTTGATTCGTTCCTCCTTTGGGACTTTCCAAACAAGGTAATGGTTGTTTGAACTCAAAATATGTGACCTTGTTATAAAATTTCTAGTTTCCTCTTGCTTTATAGTATAACTAGGTACATTCCTTAAAAACATTTCCCCATAGTTGTGACCTGTGACACTATTTACCTGCCAGTTTACAGAAGTTTTATTGTCTTGGTATTTTCCAGATCATCATTTGAAAAGTATTTTCACCTTGAAACTGAGAGAACACCTAGGCTCTACATTTTTATATTTTTTTATTTTAGTGTTTTGCATTTTTGTGCACTTCGTTGGTATATTCCTCCGTACCTAATTTATGTTTTACACGGACCACAGTGGAAAAAGGAATGCCTGTCAGACTTGTCATCAGGATACAGTACTCATGTTTGTGTATCTTTGTAACTGCTATGACTTCGGTCATTTTCCAACTGTATCTTGTGATAATCCCGTCTCGGTTGACCAACTATTTTTTCTAATCAAATTAAAAATATTGTCGAACCTTCAATGCAGGTAACAGGATTTTCAATGTGACTTGCTGAGCGCAACATAATGGACATGATGCCCTCAGTAAATATTCCAGAAGTTGAATAATTAAAATTCAGCAAAAAAAAAGGCAATGGCTCAACTTCTCTCTTCTTTCATTACCGACTTGCACAACTTGAATCTCACTTAAATCACTTCAGATATGGTTAATGATACCTGGAATGCTAACAAAGATTGAGTCTTTGTTTTTCAGAATGCGAGTAACATAATTCACTGTTAAAACACTGGGAGAGTTTTTCTTAGGTTTACTCATTGGTAAACGTTGGTCAAACTTTCCTCGTATGATAGGGAAACCTTTCTCAATACACGTTTATAATATTATCCAATTCAGTGGCGCAAATCCCGGAGGCAAGAGGTCCTTGGTCCCCCAAGTGAAAATGTGAGGGAGCGAAACAGTAATTTGGACCCCCAAATGTTAGTAATAATACTCAAATATTATCAGTACTAAGTCATTTTCAAAAAAAAAAAAAATGCAGGATATATGACCAATAGCTCTTTGCCAAATACCTCTGGAACTAGCCTAGTGTACCTAGGCCTAGTTCTCAATCTCACGTACACTTTGTTCCCTGAACTAGGCCTAGGCTATCGCAGTACAAATTTTTTCCGGCAATTTTACTGTAAGAGTAACATCGTCTGCGTGCGTTGCTGCAGTTATTGTTGCTACATACGCGTATGCGCGTGCTTGAACGTAACCATAGCTATGGGCTATGTCACAGTTGAAAAACAATGCGTGCCATTTAGCATACAATAGTGCACCTCTCGTATAAATAAAAATTTTAATGATCCAAAGAGATTAGTTACCTAGGAGAATCTAAAACAATCTGAGAAAATTCGAGACCAGTCCGAATTTTCTAGGATGTGGTAGCCCAAAAATGCAAATGGCACGCAATGCTGACCTAGTAGGGGAAGCCCCAAAGCGACCCGAGATACTAGGTCAGCAGACTGCGGACTACTCTGGAACAGGCTGTTAATTGTTATTGATAATTCTACTGTTACCTTTGCTGACAACAAATACAACCATAAACTGATGAACGGACATCGTATTTAGATCTATGTGGATAAAAGTCGAATGAAATTAAGTTACTTCAAAGGCTGAGCCAGTAGGCTACGCAGGGCCATGACTATTTCCAGACGAGCGCACAAGCTAACAAACACTAGTCACGGGCTATTCACATCTGCTTGTAAGTGGATTATCTGTACCGTGTATGTTCTTAACAATGAGCCATTTAGAGTTGATTATCAATTATCAGAAAGCTAAATAGTGGTCGTCTTGAATAACTATTGAACTTTGTCCCTACCCATTTTTACATTTAATACACATCACAGCTCTTGCAAAAACTTTATCCAGTGAAGCACATCAGTAGTATTAACTTTGTGCTCAAGCTAGCCCTTCTTACAAGTCTAAATGTACTAGAACCCAGGAGCATTAGGCTACACTGAAAAATTTCCGTTCGAAACAGTTTTCCTGAGGCTTCTGAAATACTAAAATCCAGGAGCTTCCGGGGCTTCGCCCCTGGACCCCCACCAGGCCTTTGCCCCTGGACCCCACCAGGGCCCTTAGATGGGCCCCTGGATCCCACCCATTTTGGGATTCGCTGTTCGGACTTCGCGTTCGCAGTGCACGCACACACATACATCATATGCATTTTCGCCCCCCTCCCAATCTCAACCAGAGATTTGCGCCCCTGATCCAATTAGCCTACGGTACTTTTCAAGCTAGCGGCTAGTCAACGGCTGGGCATATATTTGGGCATATATTGCTTTGTCCATTTTGGGGGGAATGAATTTCTCTTGTACAAAATTTTCTCTTTTAGCAGCTTTCGATGCGCATTAAAAAGAACTAAAAAATTCGAATCTCACTAAGTTTAAGCTAATACATTTACCGTTCAAATGACCTGAGGATTCTGTGATGCTCTCTTGTGGGACAAGATGGAGCTGCATAAAGTTGCATGCATGGGACTTGGAACAACAACCCAAGCAGTGTTACAGTTAGATATAACGAGAAAAATGACACGACCACGTTAATTTTTGCTCATGAATCCCTCATGAAGGTGTATTTTTAACATTTCACTTCACTTTACCCAGTGGCCGAGCTACCATATAGTCAGAGGGGCAGTCGCCCCCCCCCTTGACGGACTCAAATCGCCTTGCTGGGGCCCTTGTTAGGTTTTTACCGTATTGAGGCATAGAGTGTCTACCTACTTTGATGCCCCCCCCCTACAAGCCATTCTCGCCCCCTCTGACCGAATTCCCTTCCTCCGCCACTGACTGTACCGTACAAAAATTACCCATCTTTTGATTATTCCTACAGTTGCCACTTTCTTGTCACTAGTATGCCACCAAGGAACAAGGTTTCATTTAGTAAACTGTGGGACGAGGTTTAACTTTGAGCCTTCAGCATTTTGAGAAAGTGCAGTACTATGAGAGACCCATCCCGCTTCTGATTAAATCATAAATGATTTTCTTTGTTTTCGAGTCGTTGCTATATGCATGCACCCATCCTACTAGCCACTCGTTTTATTAGGCCTATTACATTCAGTACAACAAGGGCAATTGCTCTTGAATTCCATGCCATCATGCATCGATTCCCTTCCCAGCCCACTGCATCATAAACTGAACTGTTGTTAGTTCGATACAGACAGGTCATAGTTATGTATAAGAATTTTCAGGGACCAAATTCCTTGTGAGTATAGCCTGGGTAGCGTCTCTGTGGCTACATCCCCCCTTAGGCTGCAGCCCTTGGTTTTTACGCAGCGATGAGCTGAACGAAAAAACTTCGTCCGCGGTCCGCGGGGTATTGTGAGTGGAACTCTGGTCACAAAATTACGTCATCCTAAGAATTATTTTATTTTCCTAAGTTTATAATTTGAAGTGCGAAATTCTAAAACATGGTATCTCAAAATAAAGCGCTTTTGTATGCAACTCGCAAGGGCACCTAAATTCATGTACATTTTCCAGCTAACTAGAAAGCAAATTCGACAAAAAAATCATTGTTAATATACGAACCAGCCGCTGATGGTGGAGATCCGCTTGCTGTGTCAAAATAACCACCCTGTACTTACACAGTTTTCAAAAAGCTAACCCGGCCCACCGCATGGATTAGACATACATGGAAAGATTAGTCGATGTCAATGGAATAGGGCTATAATTAAAACAATCGGTCACATTGTGATATTCATGCATTGCTCGCCAAATTAATGATAATCCACTGCCATTTGGATTTTATTCTAATGCCCATTAATAACGCACGAGCTGGCCTTAGTGTTCCGCACAGATATTATCCCTGTCAAAATAACAGTGACCACTCTGCACACACGTGCTTTTGAAAGAAGATGACGCCACTAGATTTGATATGCACAGGCCTATTTCCTAGATTGTAGCTATACCGCCTTGGATTGAAGCTACTATATATATATATATATATAAAGTATTGTCAAATTGTGATAGTCATAGTCAATTGCATTGGCAACGTAATTGTTCGTGCTCAGTCTCCCAGTCGCAAATGTAGTGGGCGGAATTATGCCTCCGCCCCTACTATGCAAGTACAAGAACCCCTATCTTTTCCCTTTTTATAAAAAAGTTAATTCTCTGCCGACATTTTCTTCAAAATTTGCACAATATGTCGCCGCTCAAATATTCTGAAATTTCCGAATGAGGGGGAGAACCACCTTCCCTTTAGACCCTGCCTTGGATGGCAGTTCGAAGCAGCGTTGGCCCCCTCCCCCAGCTAACCCCCACCCCCCCCCCAGCTGAGAACAATTTCCTATGCCTATCATGACTGTATGCACACCTAGAATTCATCCAGTGCCATTTGAGTATAATTAGATGATTTTGTTAGACTCCTGAGCCTTTGGGAAAATCCCCTCGCCCTCATCCAGGCGGGGCCCTTGGAAACAGCCTCAGTCTGATGAACCCTTTGCCGTACCATGAACTTAATTTATTTCAAGATTTGACCATCGATAACTAAAATCCTGTCTTCAAAGTGCAGCAAGACTTTACTAATGATGAGAAAATATTGCTTGCCAACAAATATACATTAGAGTCGCCTCTGTATTGCTGCTACAACCGGTCACAGGTTGCCTTTCCCTGTGCTTCAAATAAATCCTGAAGTGTCCTTGTAAAATTTGGTACTCGTCATACTGCTTTGTGTAATACGTTAACTAGTGTCCAAGTAAAAAAAGATTGTATTCACACATATACTGTACCGTGGTAACAACATTAGTGGGTTACAATGTGCAATAGTGTATCTTAAAAATACCAGACAACTGCTTATTCTTCCCCGTTAATCCTCCCTAAGAAACCATTGATTGTAGAAGGTTACAGAAAAGTAAGTTCAATCACAGGACAGCCAGCATGTAATGATGTGTCCCCTAGGCTGAGGGTTTTGACTGACAGCTTTAATGTGAAACTATTGTAACGTGGTAATTTAGCGTGGGTGTATTTTTACGAGACGAACGTAGAGACGAAATCGCAAGGAGGAACAGAGACTGAACGAAAACGAACTCAACTGTATTCTCTCCAAATCAATTCTCCTTCCCAACTCATCGGAAACATATGACCACTACAACATAGAACTTACTATTACGTAACTTAAATAACGTGCAAATGATTCGACAAGAGCAACTACATAACATGCAAATGAATGATTAATGAGCAACTTAACAACGTGACGTATAACTGAATATTCAAGCATAATTATTTTCTTCATTTTGTATTCCGTATCTCTTACATAGCTTACCGTCACGAAAGAAGATCGTCCTCGATCTACATTAACTAATATTATTGTAATGCTCTACTTTTATTCAGTTGTACTTTTATTTTGGCATTTTCCAACATAAAATAAATATTTACACGATTACATATGTTTGCATTCCGTACATCGACACATTTCATTGGTTTCAACAAAACACATAAAAAATAAATATATAGATACTCATTTGATTGCTTTTACCCTTCACATCACTAAAATAACTAGTTTGAAGAAATGTTAAAACAAATGTTTATTCATACATCGAATCTCCATATTTATGTACTGGTTTGACTATTCTACCACTGGCAGTTTTGTAACCAGTCCGGTATCTGTCACGGTAGTAGGAACAGGGGTAATTCTCATTGTTCACGACTCCTCCTTTCCGTGGGGCCGTTCAGGGAATGAGGGTGTCGGAATTCTTTACATTCAAATAAGTTTCTTTCTCATAATAACGTTTGAGACGATTGTAATGAACGTTAAATAATCGACCAGGATTTGTATTATCCTGTATTTCGTGTGTAATGTTATCATTAGACCTACTTAACACCCTGACAACAAGGAATGGTCCTGTCCATTTAGGTGCGATTTTCGACCTGCTTGCCGCATTGTTCACCATAACCAAATCTCCAGGTAAAAAGGGATGAAATTTCGTATTTAAATCATAATAATACTTTTTTGGGAATCCACAGATTGTTCAGTGATACCCTTAAATGCATGTTTCAGTTTCTCTTTTAACTTTGTACGATAAAATGCTGGTGTTCCTGGAGTCACATTGGTCTGTAGCTCTGGGGTGCCGTCAAAAGTGTACAGGCGTACGACATTCCCGACTATGAAATACAAAATATGGAATATAACCAGTAGTAGAGTGACATGCCGTATTATACGCAAACTCTATATAACCTAAATATTCATCATCCCATCCTTATGTCCTGCTGCAATATATATTGCCAATTGATCTTTCATTGTACGATTAAATCTCTCTATGAGACCATCAGATTGCGGGTGGTACGGAGTGGTTCTCGTCTCTTAGCTAATGCCTAATGATTTGCATAGATGGCTCACTACTTCTCCCTCAAAAAGCCTATACCTTGATTGGTGTGTATTTGTTCTGGAATGTCGTGCTGTTTTACTTAATTTTTTTGCATTTGGCTACAGTAACAGCCTTTTGATCCTGCATAGGAGTGACAAATTTCCATTACTTAGGAAGAAGCGTGATGCCCCACCTAGTTGTAACCTCATTACTATTGAGCATACTATTATTCCTCCAGAGTCATATGTCCAGATTAAGGCCGTGTTAGAAACTTCACCTTAAATTATTTCGCCTGATTCATATGTTGGTGTATTAGAACCTAAGTATTTTGTTGAACCAGCTATTTTGGTTCCCCGAACAATCAGTAAAATTCATAATGGACATTTATTAGCCGCTCTAGTTAACCCTACTAAAACTCCGGTTCAAGTCAAGAAGGACAGTCTTCTAGGTCAAGTGTATAGTGTACATGGGTCCAAGGACCCAGAGTATGTAATTCTCGATGAGAGTAATACTCCCGAAGAGAGGAGAAAAGGCACTGGAAAAGTTCCTAAAGTAAATGTTGATCTTGAACACTTAACACACGAGCAAAGTAATAAGGTAAATGATTTACTTGGGGAATTTTCAGATGTCTTTCAGGATTTCCCTGGTAGAACAGATCTAGTTAGACATTCTATAAGAACAAAATCTGACCCTATATCACAGAGAGCCTATAGCACTTCTCCCAAAATGAAAGTGGAAATACAGGCCCAAATAGACAAATTACTCAAGGATGACATCACTGAAGAGAGTCAAAGTCCTTGGTCGGTACCAATTGTGCTGGTCAAGAAGAAAGACAACTCTTACAGGTTCTGTGTAGACGATAGAAAATTAAATGCAGTAACCATTAGAGACTCCCACCCTCTCACTAGAGTCGATGATATTTTATATGTGATAGCCGGGTCACAATATTTTAGTATAATGGATCTTACCCATGGTTGTTGGCAGATTATGATGGATGAAAACGATAAAGAAAAAACTGCTTTTACGACAGGCCTAGGACTCTATCACTTTCGGGTTATGCCTATGGGATTGGTCAACGCATCTTCTAGCTTTCAAAGATTAATGGGACTGGCTTTGAAAGATATAAATTGGATCAAGTGTATTTGGATGATGTAATAATAATGGGGAGAAACTTTAATGAGCATTTAGATAATGTAAAAGCTGTTCTCACAATGTTTCGTAAGGGCGGTTTAACTATTAAAGCATCTAAATGTTTGTTTATTTCAGAAGGAAGTTTTTGGGTCATGTTGTTAATCAGGATGGTATTAAACCTGATAAATCAAATATAGAAAAGGTAATGACCTGGCCTATTCCCAGAAACCCAACAGAGGTACGTGCATTCCTTAGGTTAGCATCATATTACCGCAAATTTATTAAGAATTTTGCCCAAATAACATCACCTTTGCAAGAGTTAAGGATTTTATCCTATATACTGATGCATCCTTTACAGCCACAGGAGCTGTTCTATTTCAAAAACAAAGCGGCAAAGAGGTAGTGATAGCATATGCAAGCCATACGTTTACAAAACCCGAGCAAAACTGGGCTACGTATGATAAAGAATTATTTGCAATTGTTTGGGCTGTAAGAAATTTCCGACGGTACCTCTCATCCTCGAAGTTCACCATCTACACTGATCACAACCATTAGTGGGATTACACAAAATTCCGATTGGAAATGACCCCACTGGATATCGGGCCAGGTAGGCCCTGGAAATGGATTTGTATGATTGGGTTGTAAAATACCGTCCGGGATGTAAGAATGGAAATGCAGATGCTTTATCTAGAATACCCACTTCAGTTACAAATGATACAGGCCAATGTAAATCTGATAGTCGTAACGAATGTAATGACGTATTAGCAAACCGTGTATTACCAGAAAATGGAACGATTCAAATGCATGACGTATCGGAAGTACATGCTTCCTCGAGTAAAGGGTATCAATCTACGATCAATAATTCAAAGTCAGCTATGTTTTTAGGTATTGATGACACTGTAATAAGTAAACAGCAAGCTTCAGATCCGATACTCCGTGAGGTAATTGAGTGGGTAACGAATGGTAAGAAACAACCTAAGCAAGAACTCACTGGAACTAGTATAGAGTTCTTCGTAAACTTTGGTGGGAGTTTATTGTTGAAAGATTATTATGTAGGAAATTATTGTTGTCAGGAAGACAGTGTTTGCAACTTGTGATACCAAAATCAATGATTAATCAAATATTACCTCTTCTGCCTGGGTCCGGTTACGCAGGTCATTTTGGCTTTGACACTACATTACGGAGAGCTCAGCAGAACTGCTACTGGCCATACATGCAACAATCAATAAGGGAATATTGCTTGGCTTGTGAGTCGTGTAATGTACGAATAGTCCAATACCGAAACGAAAGGCTCCAATGCAAAGCACTTGAACGAGTCGACCTTTCCAAATGGTCTGTACAGATATTACTGAACTCCCTGTAACTGCAAAGGGTAACCATTACGTTCTTGTCCTTATGGATCATTTTTCCAAATATATCAACCTATATCCTATGCAAGATCAAAAGGCTGCCACCAGTGCCCACCGCTGCCACCAGTGTAACGTGGTAAAAGACAGGTGGTTGAAAGGGTTCTAGGCTAGGTTCCTTGTATATGCAGGGGAAAGATAACTTTTTAGTTAATTAATCAATTTTGGCCGTTCAAAGTGTGACTGGGTTTACATCATACACAGAGGTTGTGCTCAATTCATTAATAAGCGATCTCCAAGTCTTTTTGATTTTATATTTCTAGTTAAGTCTTCTCAGTTAAACCTCAGTTACAGAAACTAATTTGAATTTCCCAAATGTGACCACTTGTGGGATAAAAATCCCTAAAGAGGCCTAGTTAGAGGTAGTAATGATCACGTGACTCAAAATCGAGAACGGCACAGTTTGTGATGCCAAAAACTTCTCATGAGCCTCAACTGGAAAAAAGGCCGTGGCCCGCCCGACTTAAACCAATTGGTTACAAACTGAGCCTTAAAACCTCGTCTAACTAACTAACTAACTTATGCCTATGACGTCAAACGCAGAAAGAGTGCCTTCAAATAGAGGCAGGTGCGTATCATTGCAACTGGCACCAACAAATACAGACAGCTGATGTGTGTACCGGTTGGATACGTGCGTGAGTCTATCACGCGCGCGTACAAAGTTTACGTCGTGGATGCAGTGTGGTTGATTGTTTACCAGCTAATATGACGTTGCTTGGCGTCAATGCATAAGATCTATAAAGGTACAAAATGGAATAAGGACAGAAAGATGAAAGGAAGTCTAGTTCCTACGGTTAGAAACGATCAAAAATGAAGGTCAAAATTTTAGCCACACCTCTTACATCCTGTGGAGCAGAAAAAGCTTGCACTGCCATTGTTAGTTTCACAGTACGACTCAATGATTTAGGAAGAGGCACGACCAGCTGGTCCAGCTCTCCCTCTCTCTACAGTGTTTGTTTCGCATCTTGGCGACTCTATGCAATTGTTGTAATAGATTTTATATTATTTTCCTTTGCAAATTAATTCCACCCCCACAGTTTGCGCCTAACCTCGAACCTACGCACGTCCGTTCATCTGCGCCCTCCGCAAAAGTCTTACACCAGGAGCTGTAGCTGTAGAAAATTCGGCTGAAATCTTTGTTCAAAATCTTTGTTTTGAACATAATATGCAATAGCCGGGGTGGCATTTATCACTGGAGTTATTTTAACAGTATAATTTTGATTACCTTTATCTCACTATACAGATTTTGATATAGTACGGACCTCTTTACCACCAATGAATTCTTTAAATGTACTATTTACTCATGACGACTGTTTGAAAACAAGGGAACAATGAAAATTTATTTAAACTTCATCAAACCTTACAAGAGAATCGTTTCTATGTCAATGTAATAATGAAGGAATGGGTAAAGAAGAATTGATGTATTTGCAGTCTACTACACATTACACCAACGACACTTGATCTACTTTCTTGCTTGTACAGTTTTAAAACCAAATTACATAAAACTTAATCAAATTATAAGAAAAATTTTATCTGAACGCTGCAGATAAGAAAAGTCGGTTAAACAATGTTTTGATCAATATATCGATAAGGTCTACGTTTTTCGGTCTCCTTTTTAGAGATTTTCCTATATTGCAAATCTCTTACAGGAAGACCGGAAAACGAAGACTCGTGCAAAACCGAAATATTTCTATAGACACTGCAACTTGAACAACCGTGTGAGACTCTTCGTTGAGGTTTTCATCAATTTAAAGGTCTTCGGTCATCATTTCAGATGTCTTCGTTTTAGAGGTCTACGGTCTTCATTTAATAGTTCTTCCTTTTATAGACAACCGTCGCCAAGAGTGTGTAAGGGAGGAGGGCGTTGTCTCCTCAACTTCTGTGATGAATGGAATGTTTTGTGCGTTTTGTGGCAAAATATAAAGAGTTCAAGTTCATAATTTTAAATCTGTCCTGGAAAATTAAAAAACAATTCTCTATGAGAATCACACAGTATAGGGATGAAAGTTTTTTACTTTAAATCTGCAAGAAGAGACTGCACACTCTTTGTTGTTGCATCAAAGGTGTCGAGTAAAACCTTCCGCGTTAATTTCCCTTTTGTTTGCAATTTCTGAATGGACCTTTGCGATTTCGTCAGGAGGGTGTAGGTCGGGGGGGGGGGTGCATGGGCCTTCTTTCCAATCTTGGAAAGCATAGTACCCGTACGACGTAATTCAGATATTTCGGGAATGTGGTCACAATTGCCCTTTAGTAATCCACCCCACCTCTTCAAGGTCTGTCACTCTTATAATGTGGGCCTGAAATCCTTGGCATCACAGTGAAAGGTTTTTATGTACTAGCTGCTATTTCGATCTTTATTTACAGGAATTACGTCTCCGTAAGTGTACTCAGAGATCCTTTAGAGAGATTAATCTCTGAATTTAATTTTATCAAATACGGTGACGGTCAGATTGGAACAGTAATGATAAAAAAACACAATCTACCTGAATATGTAAGTATAGCTCAAATAAGGCTTTTATTTACATCACTGGTACCCAGGGGTGTGATGTCATGTCTGCCTTAACTGTTCAGATGCATGCACAATGGCGTCACAACAGTCAAATTAGCTATTGCAAGCTACATAGTCAAACATATGCCTTTCTTTATCAAGGTTCTGGAAAAAGTGAGGGAGGCAAAAGATAAGTTATCTCCACTTTCAAAATTGGGAAGGAGGTCACATGTCCATCTCCCGTCCCCCGCCCTTTGACGCCCATGAGAGTAACATTTTGGGTTTGATGTTTAAGTTCCGATCTTCAAACTGGCAGAAGAAAGTTTTTGATATTTTCTACGTCACGTATAGTTACAAGTTCTACTGCAATCCTTCTTCTTTACAGAAGTTGAGTATTGACGAGTCCGTGAGACAGAAAGGTCTATTTTGCAGTAGGGAAAGCGTTGCCACTTTCACCTTGAAGTTTTTCTGTGGTTATGACCCAAAATGCAGGTAAGTGAAATGACTTGGGTTTATTTTATTCAAAATTATGTATTTGCAAAGTCTGCAGAGATTGTTCAGGAAAGTGTACTTTCTCTGTAAATGAGATCTCTACTTGTTGCTGTTCCATGAAATCGTGCTATCCCAAACTTTGGCATTCCTGCCATTTAAGAACGGACGTGAAGCCAGAGTGGAATATATTAACCTTTACAGCAGGTGGTGAATGTGTATGTCTCTTCACGTTGGTATTACGACTGCAGTCGATGTGGGTGCAAGGGCAATACACGTCCGCCGGACGGGTAAGAGTGGTATAGATTGGAGGTTAAGGAACAACTTTGAAGGCCGTTAAAGGTCGTGTGATATGCCACCCAAAGAGCTGTTTCACATGTTAGTTAAAGAATTAAGTCCTGTAATGAAAAATCCGTTAGAATTAGTTCAATATTTCTTACCGTTCTCAAAATATACGTCTTCAAAGTTTGATGGTATCTGAAGTAACTCATTGCCTATACAAAAATAACTGCTCATGGAGTGTTGCAGTGTTAAGATTCTTCTATTAACCCTATATAAATTATCTCTTACTAATAAGAGTTTATAGTCTGGTGTAAGAAAACAATTTTACCTTTCATAATATATCCCTCAAGTGATAGCAATGCTACCAATGTCCTTGAAAAACATAGACATGACATTAGCCATGTATGGTATTTCCATCTTTCGATGTCACATATTTCTATGTTTAGCTCATGTTTATTCATGATACAAGTGTGAAATAGAAACTACCCTGTAAAATGGTCAATATTTGACTAATGTAATGGCAATTGCTGCTATTTTCTGGACTTTTTATGCTTTTTACACCAAATATCCAATTATGTTATTTTCATTTCACCAGACCTTTAAGAAAGTCAGAGACATTGAAGGAGAAATTAATTGCTAAATAGACTTTGCACAAGTGTAACCAATACATGGGCTTTGCCAAATCTTTCAGAGAATTTATTCCTCCTTTGTGACTTTGACTTTGTTGACGGCTCCTAATCAATATGCGCCTTATTTTGAATCTTATTCTTGTAGGGGGATACGCCAAAGGAGGGGGTAAACAATATAAATATGGGACAGAAACAACCATAAAGATCCTATTACAGAGGGAGTAAAATAAACCTCCAGAGGCTAGCCAAATCCCAAAACCCCTACAAAAGATGGAAACTTTGAATTTTGTACAGTCATTGCTGGATTTTAAGCAGTTTTCCTTTTTTTGTTATAATTTTCCCCACAGAGATACGTCGACAAAGTTGAAGCTAAATTTTTAATGGTTGGAATAACAGAGGATCTAAATTCCACCATGGATTTGATAGAAATCTTGCTGCCTAACATGTCCAAAGGAGTTGTATCGATTTACCATAAAAATCAGAAGGGTAGGCCTCTTTCCATCACAACTTTTAGATCTTCAACTTATAAAAACTAAAACCTACCTTTCGACAATGGCCAAACATTTCCAGAGCCAATGACAGGAGGGAGATGACTTACTAGCTCGCCGACTTCCTAGAAAAATATTTACCTCTAGAAAAAGTTTGAGAAAAACTTACCATTATTGCCTAAACATATTTCCACATCCCCTGAATAAAATATCTCCCCTCTTAAAAGTTATGCCCCCCCCCCTTTAACACCCTGTCTGACTATGTGTCTGGACCATATCAATGGCGGAGGAACATTTTGACAAGTGGGGCCAGCCAAAATGTGAAAGGGAAAGGTTAACAATTTGTTATTTTTTGTACATTTTTTAGCTCATACCACCATGCTGGTGTGAGCTACTGTGATCGTGCGGCATCACTCTATCTATCTATCTGTGTTCCTGTCCGTCCGTCTGTCTGTCTGTCTATCCGTCTATCCATCTATCCACCTATCCACCTATCCACCTATCCACCTATCCATCTATCCATCTATCCATCCAACCACCCACCTACCTAACACCTACCCACCTACCCAACTACCTATCTATCCATCCATCCATCCATCTATCCATCCATTCATCCATCTATCTATCATAGGAGTAGGAAGCTGCTTGAGACTGGGGGGCTGAACCTTGTTTTAGGAGGAGGGGTCTTTGGAAAAGTTTTGGATTTTTGAGGGACCTTAGATGCAATAAGGTGTATCATTTTGGACTAATTTTAAGTTAAATTACTGCAAATTTTTGACATTTTTTGCAAAAGTTTTGATCTTTTGAGGGACCTTAGATGCAATATGGTGCATCGTTTTGGACAAATTTTACGGTAAAATACTGCGAATATAGGACATTTTCAACAGAAGAGACAAATAAGGGGTTTTGGCCTTGGAAAGTGGGGGCTGAAGCATACTTCCGCCCCTACAAATTTTGCTGGGGCTGGAGCCCTTGCTTTCTATCTGTCTGTCTGTCTGTCTGTCTATCTGTCTATCTGTCTATCTATCCGTCTAACTATCTTTCTATCACATGCTTTCAGGGATTTGTTTGAAACTTGGACACAATGTTTCTTGAGTAGTGGGCCATATGGGTTGTTCAGAAAGTTTTGGTCCAAGGTCCCATGTGGGCCCTATGGCCCTTTTATGAAGTTCAGCAAATTGCATACTCCCACAGATTCTCTTGTACAATGTTGATGATTTGTCATAGTAATACTCTGTTAGTGGTACCTTCAGAGTGTTCAGGATCCAAGACCCAATTAGGGTCCATCTTGTGCAATATTGCAAAATGCTTAATCCTTTCTTCCAATTAATGTTAAACAGAGTTGACAATCTGTCAATGTTGCTTGGTTAGTGATCTGAGGTGGGATTCACTAACATTTGCGTAAGTCAAAATACTTACAAACGACGTAAGAACTCTCTTAAGATGTATTCACGAAAACAGCTTACAAAATGAAAATAACATGAAACATTTTTCGTGACATATCGGAAGCGCCTTCAGGGTGTTCGAGATTTGGGGCCATAAGCCATTTGAGGTCATTAAAAGTCATATCACACTTGTACTACTAAAGACTAGAAAACAGGTACCCTTGGTTGAAGGTATGAGCCTCCGCACCATTGGTGCTCTAGTTTTAATTTCTTCTTTGCATTTGTTGTTGACCTTCCGGGATTTTGTTCATTTATTTTTCTATTCCAAGTTATTTAACATGTACATAAAGTATCTTACCTTAATTTTATGTTCGTTCTTATACTACCGAGCTGTTAATATCCAGAACACCTCCCTAGCTTTAGTTCTTATCCTGTAATGAAAAGAGAAATAAATTGAAGATGTGGGCAAAAGTCAGCAATGATTAATTAAGTTTATCCGCTTCTGAAAATTAAAATAGGTGTGAGTCCTTTAGCCCCTAAAAGTCAATATATCTTGGTAAGCAGGTTCGTAGCCACATGGGAAGGGCAAGAGGACCACGAACCGAAAAAAGTTTTATTAAAATTAAAACAGAGAAATAATATGCAGATGTTGGGCGAAAAGGAAAATATTGCAATAGTTGGTGTCTTACACCCGGAGTAGGCAAACATTTCTCCAAGGACAAGGGGAGTCAACTCTCGTGTTGATAAGCTGCCTTCTTCCACTCATTGGCTACCCGAGCTAAAACCTTATATAGAGACTTAATGAGTATGTAGTACACTCATTAAGCCTCACATTTGTCTGTGCAGTAAAGAGGGAATCTTATGCAACTCACAAGACGGGGAATCCAAGCCCACGAATTCGTGCGAGACTTACTAAGAGAATGATGTACTGGGAATACAAATTTTCCCATCACGTGAAGATCAAATTTTCTAGCTTAAAGAAACAGCTTAGATTACCAGAAAGATGACAAATCTGTCTGTGGATGTAGTGACTAGGGATCGAAAATTTCATTCAAAAATATGTTTATGAAATAGCGCCGAGGAAGTTAGCGTTATTTTGTATTTGCCCAACTTAGACGAGACACAATTTCAGAGAATTGCATTGTAACTTGAGTGCAATTTATTTGTTCACTAAATACCACCGCATTCGATTGAAACAATAGGGGGGGTTAACTTCAGAATTTTTCTAAGAAGAAAGCTTGCTATTTTATTCCAACGAAGAAGAAGAAAAGTTTTTAAGTGATTCAATTTGTGCAGCTGGTGCTCATGTTGTTCCTAGAGTTAGTGTAAGGGTAACAAGCGAAAGAGTTTCATATTTGCTATAGAACGATTGTTATTTATTTTTTCGTATGCCATGTCCTTACTTGATAGACCCAAGGCACTTTTAGTAGCAATATAAAAATCGTTTTGTGGGCGAGATGCAGCTGTACACGCCAACACAAACTAATCTGTCATCAAAGAACTCAGTCGTACAACATGCGCAGAATCGCGCGTGCTTTTGATTCCTAGCGGAAGACAGGCAAGGAATCTATGTGATGGTGATGTCGTACGTGTGCATATGCGTGTGCTTATGTATGTGTGTATTTGACACCTTTGCTTGTTAACATAGCATCTCAAGGAGAGTAACTCGGAGGGATATCATGCTTGGCGTGTGGATTGGCCATATTGAGTAGATGATCCCTATTGTTTCTGGTGGAGGTCAAAGGTAATTTGTGGTCAGCGAGGTCAAAAGATAAAAACCTTGTAAACACGATATCTCGAGAAGGGTAAGTGTGAGGAATCCCGTACTGAGATTGAGTAGCAAGGGTGAAATTAACCGAGCGCCAGGCGCCGTTTGTCGCCCCAGTTGTGCCTAGCAGGGCTCGTAAATCTTCAAAGAATGTAACCAGGCGCTGCTATTTTGTCGAAAGCAGCGCCCGTCATTTGCCCTGTTATCCATAGTACGTCTACTGTAAAATGTAAGATCAATGGAGCTTTTTGTTACTACCTCCTTCTAAACCTAAAGTGTCCCATAAAAAAACAAGGAACCAGGGGACACTTCTGGACTTTTAGTGGCCCTTGGTTCAGCCAAGCATAATTTCACCGTTTTTGAGTAGATGATCCCTATTTTTTGATGGAGGTCTAAGGTCATTTTGGGTCACCAGACGTCAGATGTTAAACTCCTTGGAAATCCTTTGTAAACACGTTATCTCCAGAAAGATAAATATGAGGGATCTTATACGTACCATGCAAATTGCCCATAAAGGTAGATGATCACTATTGTTTTTTGTGGAGGTCAAAGGTCATTTTGGGTTCAGAGATCAAAAGGTAAAACGGCGTAAGCACACTATCTCAAAACGGGAAACTGTGAGGAATTTTATACTTTAGCTTGTGGATTGCCCATATTAAGAAGATGATCCCTATTCTTTTTGGTGGAGTTCAAAGGTCATTTGGGGTCACCAGACGTCAAATGGTAAATACCTTGAAAATTGCTTGTAACGAAGGATCAATGTGAGGGATCTCATACTTACCATGTGGATTGCTCATATTAAGTACATGATCCCTAGTATTTTGGTGGAGGTCAAAGGTCATTTTCGGTCAGAAGAGGTAAAAAGATGAAAACATTAAAAACATTCTTAGTCAAGAAGGGTAACTGTGAGCGATCTCATATTTACCATGTGGATTGTCAATATTAAGTACATGATCCTACTGTATTTAGGGAAGGTCAAAGATCATTTGGGGTCACCAGAGGTCAAACGATCAAAACCTTAGTTGTAAGCACTATATCTCAAGAAAGGTAAATGTGAGGGATCTTATACTTTGCATGTGGATTGCCCATATGGAGTAGATAATCCCTGTTGTTTTTGTGGAGGTCCAAGGTCATTTTGGGTCACCAGAAGTCAAACGGTCAAATCCATGTAAACACTATATCTCAAGAAGGGTAACTGTGAGGTATCTCATACTTAGCATGTGGATTGCCTATTTTGAGTAGATGATCCCTATTATTTTGGTAGAGGTCATTTGGAGTCACCAGTGGTCAAAAGGTCAAAATCTTATAGCTCCAAAAGGATAAGTGTGAATGATCTCATAGTCAGCATGAAGGTTGAGTAGACGATTCCTATCGTTTTTTGTGGAGGCCAAAGGTCAATTGGGGTCACAAAAGGTCAAGCCTAGTAAACGTGATATTTTAAGTAGGTTAACTGTGAGGGACCTCATACTTAGCCTGTGCATTGTTCATATTGGCTTGTAGAGGGCCATATAGGGTAGGGGATCCCTATTGTTTTGGGTCACAAGATTTCAAAAGGTTTTGACCTTCTTGACATGATATCCCAAGTAGGATAACTGTGAGTGATATCATACTTTTAATGTGGGTGATTCATGTTTGTAACAATATATCATATGGCAAGGAATCCCTAAGCCTTTTGGCCTTTTGATTACAACCCCCCCCCCCTCGTCTTGTATCTCTAACATGGCGGCGTAAACAAGATATGACGTCACTTGGAATGAGTGTATGATTGAATTTACCAACATGTCAATATGTCAATATAATTTTCAAAATTTGAAGAAAGCTGATATCCTAGAAACGTGTATACTTGTCAACAACGTGAGTAAGGAAGTCAGGAAATTGTGAAACGTTCAAAGTGAACACCTCCACAATCTTTTCTTTTATCAAAACATCACATATTTTCGTTGAGACATCATATGAAATCTCCATTTGCAAATAATCAACTTCTTGTAAGTCTTCTTGAAGTATACTTCTGTATTAAAATTATTCATTTTTTGAAACTGAGAAAGTTCCAAACATAAAGACGGAAATTATATTATATCCACTACGATCAAGTGTGGTGATGGTATTTGAAGCAATGAGGCAATCATTATGCAGACATTTCAATTATTTATTGGTCTTTTTTCTACGTGTTTGCTGTTCTCTCAATGAAACGCCAAAACCTCAACTCTTTCTTCACCCAAGACATTTTAGTCATATTTTTACGACATGTAACGTTTTGTTACACTAGATCAAAATGGGAGTACTACCTCGGAGGTAGTACTTTGCCTACCGCCCCTACAGCTCCCTATTTTGTCTGAAGGTTTCACTTGATCGTTAAATCTTATTGCTGACATAAATAAACTACGGTAGATTCCAATGGTTCATTTAGCCAAGTTCGGACTTTGGAACTCCGAACTCATTGTGTTCTAAGATTTGAATGCAAATAATATAATGTTAACGTCCATTCCATATTTATTTATTTTATTGTCAAAGAAGTAATAGCAATTTAAAAAAAAAACATGAAAGCGACTCGTCACTCACCTTTCTGTCCAACTGCTTCTTCCATATAGAGCACTAAAATGAATCTGAATGTTCCTCGTTTTTTCAGTTTCTCGAGCTCTTCTGTCTTGAAGTAATCTATATATATGCTAATATATGCTGAAAGAAAAAAGTTAGATTAAAGGGATTCGCCAGAGACAAAATTCAATGAGTTAAAAAAAATGTAGAAAATCTTGAAAACCGCATTACGATAGCTTGTAGCGTTTAGAAGATATTAATTTTCAAAAAAATGCAGTTTTGTCTCAAGGTGAAGTGCATTATGGGAAATCTGTGATGTCATCGCGGCACATTTATTTGAGATAGCATTGAATTTCTTTATGATATTAATGCCGCTGTATGGAATATTTATCAACTTTGTTTATCATTCCCTACATATGGTGTAGATTTGTGCTAAATCTAC
>WURT03220526.1:31834-47963 GCA_009936505.3 Holothuria glaberrima | reverse complement strand
CTATGGTCGTCTTTCTTCGGATGTTTATTACATGCCCACAGACTTTCACCTGTACCTTCCCACAGACAGTGCTAATCCTATCAGTTTTAAGAAGAGTATTCCTTACAGCACTGAGACTAAAACGAATTTGTTCCAGTACAGAATATCTTGATAAGCGTTCCATCGAGTAAGAAGGCAACCTCATCTAAAGAGGCTTTGAAAAATATTTTATAAATTACCAATTTGAGAAAGCAACAAATATTCCCCTGGTCAATTTATTAAGTACATCGAAAATGAAGAAAAAGCACTTAGATGTCCCCTCGTAGTTGATTACAACTCTGCGCTTTGAAATTTGGGGAAAAGTTTCAACAAATACCCCCCCCCTTTGCTGCACAGTTTATCTTTCATGACGAGATCTTTCCAGCCAAGTCTTTCTTCACAGCTGATAGAAAATGCAAATTCCTAAAAGAAAACGTAAGCAGTTACAAGGTGCACTCACCCCAGTTAATCAACCCTACGTCGCAGGGTTGTCAGTAATGGCTCGCATCCAGATGTGATCTATCATCTTATTTGTAAGAAGAAGGGGATACATTTTCTAGCAGTGCTACCCAACATAGTCACAAAGTTATTGGAAATGTTAATTGTACGAGCAAGGTGGTCATCTATTTAGCTACTTGTTCTTTTTGTAATGTACAATACGTAGGATTGACGGCCAATCCTTTTAAAGTTAGGTTCCGTAATCCTAAGTCGGACATTAAAAGCAATAGCCTACATCCCGTTGTAAGCTAGAAGTACATTTAACTCGAAAAGACATAGATTAGAATAAATATGGAATGGCGATTGAACAAATTTCAATCGTGTCCAACCTTCCTCCGGTATTGGCGCAACGAGAAGCTTACTGGGTGATGCAACTCTGTACTAGCCATCCTAATGGTCTCAACAAAAGAAAAGGGTTCAATAATTCCTACAAAACAGTCTGTTATCTATAATTCGCACTTCCTTTTACGTATTGTTACATTAATTTTCTACCGTCTTTTAAACTTGTTTAAGACGTAGCTGTTAGGGTCTCTGCTTACTTTCTTTAAAATCAATCTTTTTGACAACTTTTTATTTTCTTTAATTCCCCCTTTTAGGTTTTTATTTGACATTACGAACTGCTTTAATCCTCTTTCTACTAGTTGTTTGTAACAGAATAGGCCACTGGTTATCTTTCAGATAAACTTTGGTGTATTGAATGTTGTGTTGTTACGTACTCTACCAGTTTTGGAGGTTCACACATCCTCTATAGATCTTACTGGCATCCAAAAATATCGCTGGCTACAAATATGTGTATTCTATATATATATATTTATATATAACACCATTTTTCATAGTTTGAAATTACTTTCGCACAACATTAGTGACGTCGTTTTCGATGGATTTCATTGTGTAATAAAATTTGTATTAAACTACAAAGTTTACCCTAACCCTTACTAGAACCATCCCTTAAATTTCATCATAATTTTGCACTACCTTTTCCTCGTAAAGTGCGATGACATAACTAAGGCAATTATCCATCCAAGTATTGTATGGAAATAAAAAGGTAGCGTTTCTATGTTGTTTCATTTAATGTTTTGCATAAGAGGTTATCTTTCCATGCATATGTATCAGTGTCTTGTTTTTAGGAACATCCAAGAAGTTATAAATCATTGAATGACTTCTCTGTTGTACCTTTTGCAGCTTCGTGGTGGACAACTTACTCTCCTTACACCAATGGTAGGTTCTTTGTTACCTCGTTTATCGATTCTTAAATAAAAGTTTGAGGGAGGGAGGACGACAGACGATATAAATGTTTATTTATTTTACATTATGTTAACATTTACTATTAGTTTTATTCGATTTTTTGAACAAACTTCGTAGTTTGTACATTATTTAAAGGTGAATTATTCAAGAACATTGTTAAGTTGAAAACTAAACATTCGTTTTCAGGAAGACGTTTTTTCTCAAATAAATTTAACAAAGTTAAAAAAGTTTTTTGCTCTCCTTCTCTATATCCTCCCTTTCATTATATAACGACATTCATTTAGGACACGTAGTTTACAAGAAGATGATGCTTCATATTACTCTATCTTTTACGTTGAGTCAAAAAATGCATTGCTGTTCTCCTGATATGCCTTTGCAATATGAAATGAGAATAATGATTTCCATTGACCTGAAATTATCTTTGTGTCAAATTATAGTGTTTAAATTAAGATAAACTAGATTCTTTCAATTCATGTTTTCACTATCATCAAGTACTGTAGAACAATTTGTGATGACGGTTACACATGATCGGTGGGTTGTTCTTCCCACATATCCAGACTGGCATTCTAAGGAGTAGGATATGGGCCAACCGTCTTGATGGAGTGAAGAACAATCATGTGAATATGAAGTACAAAGCTGTAGTAAGCTCCCTGACTTTGCCACTTGACTGAAAGAGGCTAAAGCATAGTTATTTGATGTGATTTGCAACTGGATTTTTTAATTTTAATATTGAAGCAGTGAGTTTAAATATCTTTCAAAACAAATCCATTAAAAAGGACCAACAATCGTCCTTCCTGAAAGAAAAAATAATTTGAAATATAAATGAAATTTAAAATCGCGTGATAATATAAAAAGCTTTATCACAAAGTTCCTAGAATATCAATACATTTGTCAATAGAACTAATTCAACAGGCATTTTTACATGACTAAGCAAACTCCACCCCGTAACAGTGCTTGATGTATCTACAGAACATTCACCTAATAGTGAGTCCTCCGCAAACATTCACGGATTACTTTGTTTGTAACAACATTCAGCTGTTTAATGACACGAAATTCTGAATCGAAAATTCAGTTACCTACAATGCTTCTTCTGTCCTTATTGTAACCTTTAATTCTATTGATTTAATTTTCTATTCCATGAAACACGACTGAAAACATGGTGACCTAACTACTGTTCTTGACTTTTTTAAAGAAAAAAGTTTTGGACAAGGAACTTTGAATTTGGAGCCACAATACATAATGACGTGATTTATTATTGTTGTGCTAGTGGTTGAAATATTAAATAACTGTTTAGTGTTCTTCTCTTGCAGACTGGAGTAAAAATCAAGGTGAGAATTACCAAATATTTTGCTTATAAATAATAGTCCCCACAATGAAATTTTCATTTCACTTACAACCAGTGCCTCAAGGTTCGACAGTTTTTTCGAATGTTTGCACAAAGGTCCTTATACTAAGTAAATGATGTGCATAGCTCTAGAAAAAGCCCTTTGTGATTCATTGCCGAAGGCAAAGGGGGTCTGTACTATTAATCACACTTGCTAGTGTAGGTATGTTTGGGAAGGGTGTGTATGTATGTTTGTGTTTGTGAAGGTTTGCACGTAAACACGATGACCTAGGATATGAATGGGTATTTAATATACTAAGTTTGAAGATTAAACACATTAAGAGAAAGGGTCCTGTTGTTTTTTTAAGGAGGTAAAATGTCACACGAGATCACCAGAGGGCACAAACCTGAGAATTTATTAACACAGTTATTAAGGGAAGAAAGCATGGATGCTTTGCATATTTAGAATTTAGATTGTCAGTAAATGTACCTTACTGTTTTTGGTAGAGTAAAAAGTTTACCTGAGGTGAGCGGAGGTGAAACTCCAACCTGAAAGCCAACACGCAATGTGATTCGTTGCCGAAAGTAATACTTTGTTGTACTGGGGTTTATCCCTCAGTCTCCTTTCTTGAAATGTCATATTTTACAACGTTTTCACATTTTGACCTCTGTTAACCTTACAGGAGCCTCAAAGTTCACCAAAAATTAGATACCTCCTACCCCCAAAATGTGAAAAGGTAATATCAGGAATGGGATAAACCCTGCGGACCGTCTATGTAAAACATATCGCTTTTCAGTTCTACTTTAGAAAAAAACTGTTTACTCTTTAAATCTTTAAATTAAATTTATCTGTGAAATGAAGATTTTCATAGTTTTACCCTTGGTAGCCCCAGGTAAAATTTGACCCCAGTAAAACTCGTAGGCACTCTCCCTCTGAAAATAAAAAAAAAACAAACAAACAAAAAAAAATAACTATATACCAATTATGAAAATGTGTGTTTAAGTGCGTGCTCTTGTGTGTACGTATGTGTGTTTGTGACGCTTGGCTTGTAATCACAATATCTCAAGAAAATAGTTATTGGAATTTCTCATACTTGGCAAATGGATTTCGCATTTTGAGAGAAAAGTCCCTATTGTTTTTGTTTGAGCTCAAAGGTCATCTGAGGTCACCAGATTTCATAGGCCGAACACCTTTCAAACACGATATTTCTCTGAAGTGTAGATAATTTTCATACTTAACATGTGGATGCGTTATAGTCTGAAGATAAACCGTATAAGTTTTTGTGAAGGCCAAAGTTATCCTGGGTCTCTGGGGGTTAATAAAATACGAAACTCTTAAAAACTGCTTGAAAATACGATATCTCCAAGGAGGAATGATGGACACTATTCATACTCGGTATACAAATTTGTTTCATTCAGGAAAGAACCCTAGTGTTTTCAGAGGATATCGGAGGTCACTTGAGGTCATCAGAGCGCGAAAAAACGAGATATATTTGAACAGGAATAATGGATACCTTTTATACTTGAGAGAGAGGGATAAACGTTATTTGTTGGAGGTAAAAGATCACCTTAGGTTATCAGAGGTAAAACAAGAAAACCTCGTAAACTTAACAGACTCTGGGTTGTACCTTCAAATTGTGTCCGGCGTTTCGTTACAGAGAAAGGTTAAGTCCGAATTTTCGTACCATTCCAATGATAAAATTGTAACGGACCAAGTTGATTTTTCACAAACATAATTGTAACAGTTAAAGTTATGATTTCAATTATCTAGTTATGAACAAGTGAATGGGATGTTGTGACTAAATCATGATTAGAATTACAGTACGTAGGATGAGTTTGCTGATTGCGTATAGTGTTAAGTGCTCGGCGTCTCAATTTTGGTGAGGCTCAAGTTCATGTGGGGTAAGCAGAGGTCAAACTGTGAAACATCGTAAAATTATATAAGTAAAGAAGGATTAATTTGTGAGGGATTAACTTCAGTGCAACAAAGCATTCCTATTCTGTATGGAATTATTGTCGCTCTGGACTTCAGGTGGTACTTGGAATGTAAAAAATACCCCCTGTTGTTTCCGGTAGACTTCAAAGGTCATGTGAGGTCACCGGTGGCAAAACTACGAAAGGATGTTAATGTGAAGTATCTCATGCTTGGATGCGGTACATCAATTTCAAGAAGACCTTTTTTATTTAGTGGAGGTGAAGGTTCATTTGGAGTCATTAGAGGTCGTATAATGAAAACTTCTTAGGCACGACAAATCATACAGGGTGATCTTGACGGATCTTATAGTTGGCATGGTATGTAGCTGTGAGGGCTCTAATGCACAGCGTGTTAAAGACCGATGTTATTTGCAATTCCCTAATTGTTTTTCATGGGAAGAGGGGTTAAATGATATGTGGGGTCAAGGGATGTCAAGTTGTAGAAGTATTTTATGATATTCAAAGAAGGATCACTGTGACAGATAAATCTTTGTGCAACAAGCCTTTACCCTTTAGTAAGCTATTAGAAAACCTTTGAGGTTTTTGGCTGTAGAATTGTTCAACCTTTCTCGAGCTCTGCACGCATAATAGCCAGTGATGTTTTGTACATTTTCCAAAAGTAAGCAATTGTCACACGATTGTATCCTTGTTATAAAAAGATGCTTTTTCATTAAAATCTAAAATACTTCTGGAACACACGAGGTCTGACGCCGGACCGGTATACCTGCCGCGTTTCTCGTTCTTAAAGCTTCTGCAAGATTTACACTGGACTAAAAAGTTTTTGCAAAGGAGTTTGTTCCCTGCCACGTCAAAGGTAACATTAGCAAGTTACATCCACTGTCCCAGCACTGCCAGTAATCAAACAAATATCTTATGTTCGGCTACAAGAATTTGGCTTAGCTTATAGTCATATCACAAAATGTCAAAAGGTTTGTTTTTGGTAACTTTCCACAATGCTGAAACGAAATAAGAACTCCTTCTCGTTTGAAAGCGGTCGTTTATTAAGAAGGACCACCCTGTATCGGCTTCTAATATTATAAACCATGTTCTTATACTTTTGGTGACAAAAACCAAAATGTTTAAACAGTGTACTGTGTAGTGAGCCACTTATTTGGGAATAAGCCTCGACGTGAATGCCGTAAATGATTATGGAACTATCGAATTAAGGAGTAGGTCCCAGTCACTCTAATACCCTAATCAGTCACTGTTCAATTGCTGGTAAAGGTCACTGTCGTAGGTCTTACAGTATTAGTATGAATAAATGCTTTTTTTGTACCTCTGCTTAACTTTATAATACCCCAAGTAAAACATTCTTAAACATTCTTGCATTATCTCCTGCCATTTCATTCTCTGTCCTCACTTTTATCAGCTATTCGTTAATTTTCACGTACAAACTACACTTTGCATAGCTTCATTAGTCTCGGCCTTCTCAAAGTTATATCTGGAATTGCACGAAATGAGAGTTATATGCTCCTGTGGTCACTTTTGCCCGCGTTCCCAAACAGGAAGATAAGTTTGCATGATTTGTCATATGCAGTTTCTTCTGCATATAAAGGTATGATAAAAAATCATTGTAGGCAATATCAACTTTAACCATACTTATGTGTACGGCCAGATAATATCAAAGTCTTCTTTAGCAAAGAATATATTGAGATCTGTGTCCCTTACTACAGCGTGTGAGAAATTTGATAAGAACAGGTTTTGATTGTTGCCTGTCAGTGTTTGATTAAGTTAGATTAGATTTGGGTGTTTAAAGGTTACACCTGCCACTCCTTACAGGTAGTGTATTGCGAATGTATGATTCGGTAGGGAACTTCCATTTTGTTGTAACCATTTACTTGTAGACTTCAGGCGCGTAGCGAGGATTCTGTCATGGGGTGGATTTTAGGTCTCCAGATGCGAAATGGTACAATGTTTGTGGTGTTTTTGCCATTTTTTGTTTCAAGCTTGGGCCAGTAGGGATTTCAACCCCCAGAACCACCTTCCGTGGCTGCTTCAGTTTTAGTGACTAGTTTGTTTACCTATCTATGTCACTAAAAATAAAAATAAAAGAAATATGTAGTCACCTAATGCAAATTTTGTAAAGAAAAAGCCCATCCTGGATTTTCCAACAGAAAAATGGCTTTATGTAGCTGGATTTGGGACAACCTATTGTTTACTAAAGTTATATGATGTGTAAAACATGATGGGTGATAGAAAGATGTACTCTTTGGCAGGAATCGAATGCTCTGAATTTACAAATTTGTTTTCAAATTACTATCTGGGTATCTGTGTATGTCTGTGTATGCTGCTACATTTAAACTTCACAATGCATAAGTTATGGGAACTTACATAACTAGACGTTTAACCTTTTTGTATTTCTTTGAAGTGTCCAACAATGTACTGAATCCACTAGGAGGGACTGTGTGTGGGATGATTGCAATTAATCATTTGAATTCATGAGGTTGTCGATCGTAATATGTAGGGACCATACCGCATGCTCACCTTGCCACAGGTTGTATGAAATGTACATGTGTTTTAGAAGGCAATGAATTCAACCCACATATCTCGTGTCCGATTTCGGCGGATCGTTACCTTTTATGTACCAAGGAAAGAACAGCTTTTTTCTATTTTGTAACCTACATGGGCTTGTCGAAGACAACAAAACGTCTTTTCTTGTTTTAACAGATAGATATAGGGTGTCCCAATTCATACCTGCCTTGTTGATTTAGCGCCATTAATATCGGTGGTACGGCATGTAATGTTGACTAGTCAAATATGAAAAGTTACTCATTATTCAGATAAGTATCGGTACTTTTAAACTTTAATCACGCACCTTCACTGAGATGGAGGATACTTGTCTTTGAAGTTCTGCTAACGTGGCAGCTTGGAAAATCCTGCCAAACACTTGTAGTTAACCTTGTTTAAAAACAGACAAACACACTGAATGGTTTTTCCTGACAATAAAATCCGATGAGTGATGTAATGCTAGAAATATCGTCCACCTTTTTACTCTACGAGATTTTTAGTCTTTATTTATATCCGGATATGTCCTAGGAAATGGCTTTTGTCGATATCGACGTAGGAATTTCCCATCAAAAAGTAGTCATGGTATTGGTGCAGTCTAGTCAGTATAGTCTCTCCGTGGTTTTTAACGAGGGGCGTAGAGAAGGTGCAATCTTTAGGGGGTATAGAGATTATGTTTTGCCCATAGATCTGTTAATGCGTAGCGCGAAAACGAACGCGGAGAGCGAGCTTTAGCGGGTAGGGTCCAGGGTCACGCCTTAGGTCTCCTGGTGGGGTCCAGGGACAAAGCCCAGGCAGGGGCCCAAGGGGCGAAGCCCTCAGAAGCTCTGAGGTTTTAGCATATCTCCGGGTGAAAAATCAAGTCTCAGGATGGATATATTCTGGTTCATAATGCACCATCAAAAGCAAAGATTTCCAATGATTTAAACGTATCAGGCTATTCCTCTCACCAGGCCAAGAACCTTTAAGCGGTTGGGGTCCAGTGGCTCGCCTTAGGCCCCTGTTGGGGGTCCAGGGGGCAAAGCTCCCGGAAGTTTGAAGGTTTTAGCATATCTTTGCGTGAAAGAATTAGCCTAAGGATGGGTATATTTTGGTTCATAATCCATTATCCAGTGCAAAGATTCCTGATAATTGATTCCTTGCCGAAGGCAGGCAAGGAATCTATGTGATGGTGATGTCGTGTGTGTGTGTGCGTTTGTTTGGCATTCAGACTGAGGACCTGAACAATGGATTTCAGGTCCTCTGAAAGAAATTCAATTGATTTCTCTAGTCCTAGAAAGTTTCAACAATAGACAGTCTATTGTTAAGGTTAGGGTTAAGGAAGCAAACGCAAAGGAGATAACAATGAGGTCGTCGGTTTGTATGTAAAAACTACTTGTGTGTGTATGTGTATGTGACGCTAAGCTTGTAAACACGATATCTCAAGATAGCAATGACTGACACTCTCATATTTGGTATGTAGATTTGTCATGTTGAGAGGAAGAACCCTATTATTTTTGGTAGAGGTCAAAGTTCATTTGAGGTCACTGGAGGTTAAACTGCGAAAACCTTGTAAATGGCTTGTAAACACGATATCTCAAGATAGCAATGACCGACTTTTCACATTTGGTATATAGATTTGTCATGTTGAGAGGAAGAACCCTATTGGGGTCAAAGGTCATTTGAGGTCACCAGAGGTCAAAAGCCGAAAACCTTGTCAACATGATATCTCGAGATAGGAATGACCGGCACTTTCGTATATTTGGTATATAGATTTCTCATTTTAAAAAGAACCCTACTGTTTTTGGTGGACGTCAAAGGGTGATTTGAGGTCTCCAGGGGTTAAACCGCGAAAACATTGTAAATGGCTTGTAAAACTTATCTTGAGGTAGCAATGACTGGCACTTTTCACGTTTGGTATATACATTTGTCATGTTGAGAGGGACAACCATGTTTTTTGGTGGAGGTCATTTGAGGTCACTAGAGGTCAAAAACCGAACACTTTGTAAACACGATATCTCACGGTAGGAAGCTTGGATAGATATCATATTTAGTATGTGGATGCGTTTTGGTGAGAAGATGATTCCTATTGTTTCTGGTGGATGTCAAATGTTTTCTGAGGTCATGGGGAGTCAAACACTGAAAATGTCGTTAACAAGATGTCTCAAGGTAGGAAGCTTGGATAGATTTCATAATTGGTATGTGCATGCTTTAAGGTGAAAAGAAGAACCATGTTGTCTTTGGTTGAGGTCAAATGTCATCTGGGGCCACCCGGGGTTAAAATGTGAGAACCTTCTTCACACTTCAATGTAGGAGGCTTGGATAGATTTCATACGTGGTACATGGATGCTTTAAGGTTGGAGGAAGAACCTTTTTGTTTTGGGGAGGTCAATGTCATCTGAGGTCATTAGAGGTTGAAAAGCAAAATTTCCCAAGAACTCCCAAGGAAATCCCAACATTTTCTATGGCGAGGAATCACTAAGCCTTTGTGCTTTCTGGTTTGTATGTGTGAGGCTGTTCTTCCCGTCATGCCACTTTACTTCAGGAGCTGAACCTGAAGTTCAGAATTTGAACACTATGGGTCCTGCATTTGAACAAAAAGGCGCGTCAGGCGTTCAAATGCGGTAAGTGTTCAAATAGGGGTCCGGCGTCAAAAATAGAGAAAAAGTGTTCAGTCTTAACACTAGCGTTCAAAATATGCTTTGAGCTCCAGGATGCGTTCTGTATCTGTTACATTTTGGTGTTCGAAAGTTTAACGCCTGAGTTTGCAGTGAAGGGAAGACGCATGCACGGTACGCATTATTTTTTCCCATTTTTGCAAAATGTGTTTGAATCATAGGCGTAAGAAGCTGTTCGAAACTGAGGAGCTGAACCTTGTTTCGGATCGCCGTCAAGGGGGAAGGTCTAAGGGGAGAGGGTGTCGGCCTCCCCTTGGAAAATGTTTAGATACTTGAGGATCCTTTGATGTAATTTGGTGCATCACTGTGGACAAATTTTAAGTCAAATTACTGCAAATTTTTTATATTTCTTACTTGGATCTGCGGGCGGAAGCATAGTTCAGCCCCACAGCCCACCGCTTCCTACGCCTATGGATTGAAGACAAGGTTAGGGTTTAGAAAACGGTCTAAAGATACCCTCTCCATGGGTAATCGGGTGCTGCTGATCCCATGGTGACTGATAAAATAGAGGAATAATGTCCACAAAGTGGTTTTTCAAGAATGTCATATGACCCGAAATAGCGCGCCTATACACAGCCTTTAATTTCCTTTCTTTCTCCAAGTTGCCGACGGACTCGGTCATTCGTCCAATAACAACGACGGTCGTTGATACGGCCGTCACATGCATGAGCCTTTTGCTGACGGGCCTCCAACTTGAATGCGCCAATTAGATGAAGCCGAAGTCCAAAATCAAAATGGCCGATAACACTACAGACTGCAGGCTCCCGTTGTCTATTTCTCTTTTTTCACTTGAAATGACATTATCGCTCTAACAGTAGGCCTTGTCTTCAAAGGCTTTTAATAATTCCAAAAGGTGACGCACCAATTGTGCGAGCAGTACGTGCTTAATGAAAGTCTTTCTTACTAAATTGTGACACGAACGTACACTGTTGGTTAGGTTTTGCGACGAACGTTGATTGGTTCAATTGTAGGGAAATTTAATTTGATGAAAACTTCTACAATTTAAAATGAAGTCCCGAAAAACAATTAAATTATTTTAAAGGGGCTTATTGAGCTGGTTCATAAAATTCAGGATTTTTTCATAACTGTTGAGATTTACTCACATCTTGATGGTAAATGATCTAACGAAGAGATTCTGCACATCTGACGCACAACTGAAATGGCTATGATAGGGTAATTAATGATTAAAATCATTTTTTACAACTTTGTGACCAGACACTTTTTACCATTATGCAGTAATCATATGCAACCCCTTTCCACAAAACAATACAATTTCTCATGTTTTCAGTAACTGTAGGAAGTGAAACATGAGTAGTGAGGCTGATTAGAAGCATTGACATGCAATGATTTCATTCATTTCACTCGTCACAAAAACAATCGATGTCAACTCAATGAGCCCCTTTAAGGTCTTTACTCGATATTTTCTTGGCGTCGTAGGTTAAGCCAGACTGTCTCATTATGAAGTCTGGGTAGGACCTTTTAAGTTGAAATAATTGTTCCAAAGCTCTTTGTAACCCCACTGTTTTGTTTTTCCCACTTACCCTTACATCACTTAATCTAACGAAGGGTAAAATACAATTATTAGGTGTTTTAAAACAAATCTTACATTGTGATTTTGCGGTAAGCTAAGTGTCCATCCAATGCTAATTGGAGATAATGGAATGATTCATTCTATCCACAATTATGTAAATACCCTAGAGCTACCTTCCCTTTTCCTGATCAGTCTTCAGTGGCGTAACTCGTATCGGCTCGGACCGTGCAGTGGCGGTGGCCCCGACCAACAGGGCCCCCGCTACACCAATGCACAGGAAAAGGATTTACCTCTTCGGATAGGGAGGGCCCTCTTTTCTGGGAAAGAAAACTCATGCAAGAATGAACAACACAATAAACATATTTTTCACCTGATAAAGAATATCGACATCATGATCATGAGCTCCTCCAAATTTTCTTGTTTTTGTACCGACTGAATCAGAAACGATTTATACGCTGACTGGTACTTGTTATGGTGATAAAGCGTTATTAATTTCGCTTCAGATTCAGACATGCTTTCCCACTGAATTCGCTCTTTCATCGTCTTGATAGGAGGCCCTTTGGGCCCAGGAGCTGGGGCCCCTAGACTCATCGTTGCCCCGATGCCAGGCTCTTCCTCTTTAGACCTTACTAGAGGTCGTAGGAAGGATCATTTTAAAATCCAACCTCTAGTTAGACTGCCATAAGAAACTTCCCTGCCTGAGGCAATTTGACAAGCTCTTTAAATAATCTGATCTTGGGAAGCAAACCATCCACTCCAATTTTTTTTGCTACTGTTGGAAAAGTACATACTCAACAACCATGCTTATTTTCTAAAGTAGTGACCTTAGAATGTAAGCTCAGAGCAACTGGCAACGAAATCACCGTGCTCTGTCTTAAGATCGGATTTTCAAACTCCTGTGCCGGGGTTCACACTCCTTGAATGTGACGTTTGGTTCATGCTTACCTGAAACCCATGACAAAATCTTGGCTACGTCCAATCTTTCTTCCGCCCCCATTTTGCAGTATAGATAACCAGCTCTGATTTTACTATTTTTATTGAAAATACTCTTTCAGATCCATTTCGGCCATTCGTGCATGTTCGTTTTCTGCCTTTTTATATTTGTAGACCAAGCGGTGCAATAAAATGCCACGTGGCGTGGCCTTGCACGGCTCCAGTTTTTGTTCTATGTCCCTTCATCTGAGAGAGACTTTCTTGTTGCACTCAGGCCCTCTTCAAGTTTCGGAATCCGTGTTTACTAATCAAATTTAATCTCCAACTTTCCCCTTGACCACCAGGAGCAAACTGTACATTTGAAAGTGGTATGTGTGGATACTACAACCTATATACTTCTCCATATACTTGGAACAGACATCAAGGGTCAACGGGCTCAGTAAATACAGGACCAGCTGGGGATCACACAACGGGAACAGGTAACTTCTGCACTTTTTACATGAAATAGACAGAACCATTTTAAGGTAAGGAAGACGAAACAAACATAGTTTTAAAAACACAGTCATCCGAGATAGAAATGTTTGCCTCACTTTTCGTCATTCGACACTGGCTTTTGCTAGCTTGTGCTAATAAACATGAATAAATTAATGGGTGCATAAAAGTGACATAAATTGCGAGGATTATTTAAAAAAAAACAGACATCAAGAGATTCTGGTTACATGGGAGTGGGACAAATGTCAAAACTATGTAGATCAAACAGTGTTGCATACAATGGTAAAGAGATTCTCATTTTTTGGATATGAAATAAATAATAACCTGAATTTAAATGTTTATTCTAATTTTCAAGAGAGAGAGAGAGTGTGTGAGTCATCTCTTACACATACTTGCAGGGGCGATCTGTTAAAAATATTGGGGGACATCTGCTCGAATGAAAACTCTGGACCTCCGGCCAGGAGGAGGGGACACCATAGGTGCCCTTTTGAGTTCCAGGGGCTAAGCCTCTGGAAGTCAAGTGATTTGTTGCATTCATAAGGACACAGATTAGCTGTCAATAATAGCTTAATATCACAATTATTAACATCGAAAATGTGTGTAACAACATTAATTTTCTTTTCTGCATACCTCTAAACATTCGGTGGGGGACATTTGATATTATGTTCCCCACTAAAAATATTGAGTGGGCTGGGGAACAAATTCCCTCGTCCGACCGTGACTGCCGCCCATGTATACTTGAAAATTTAAAACAATGAAACCTATTTACTTAGTAGCTGGTAATGTTATCCTACGTAAATTAAAGGCAAACTGCCATCTACATCTATCGTATCGTAAAATCGCAAAATATTCCTGTCGTTAAGGGTAAATTCTTTTCGGTAACTAAAATAAATTGAAAGCCAATACATATTATGGCAGTTTTATAAGCTGTACTTTGCATCATATTATGTCCTTCTTAATTAAACATGAAAAACATGACTTAAGTGTGTACTAACATATTGTAAATAAAAAACAAATTTTCACTAGGATATTACATCTACATCGAAACATCTTCTGGATCATCTTCTTGGACAGCTAGACTGGAATCGTCTATTCAAGACCCAACCGACAATCAAGGACTATGTCTTGTTTTCTTCTATCATATGTTTGGTGTAACGATCCATACTTTGAAAGTCTTTATTTCTTCTGATGGAGGCGAATCGCTTATTTTCTCAAGGTCGCAGAATCTTGGAAACACATGGTGGCGGGCAACAGCTCATTTCCAATCATCATCGAACTGGCAGGTTAGATAAGAATTTTTTGGTAGGACTTAGGGTCCCATTTATGAGCCTTTGGGACAAACATGTGGGGAGGGAGACGGGAAGGGGGTGGGGTCTGAAGCATTTTCAAGAGTTATAAAGAAAATCGTTACATCCTTTCTTCACGCCTGGCTCGAGCACTTATGGTCACATTCTTATCAGATCTAAGCAAACACAGTAGCAGGAGAATCTCCCTCTAGAAACATGTCAGTAACAAAAAAACTAAAAATAACTATTGCTGTAGTACATTTAAGGGATGAATGGCATTTGAAGGACTTTTATTGGCGTAAAAACCGTGAAGACCCCACATTTAGCAAATTTGGTGTCGAGACGGTTTATGAGACAATAATAGTACGACAAATGTAGTTTATTCCTATTCTACCAACACAAACGCCGTGTGAAAATCTTTATTTTTTATCACTTTTTACTTTTACTGCTCGTGTGTTTTGAAATTACAGGTAAGTGATTAATCAATCAGAATGCCGGATTCTGAATAACAGATGGCTAGGGGTGGTAGTAGAATTTAGCATAACTTGCTCCCTAAAAAGTATTCCGTTCTCTGGAAGCTCTGTATCCTCTCTTTAGTACCATGTCCGGTTACTGGCCTGATTTGTTCAAAATATTCCGGAAACCTTTCATACGTGTTTTAAGTAAGTGTAATTGAAGTGAGTCTCGTTGCCTGTAACCCACCTTTGACTATTCACTGATACTTGCGACCATTGCGAACGAATTTGATGGATCCACAATATAGCTGCACACCGTGCTTGGATAACAGTGTTCATACGAATGCTTCTCCATACAGGCAATGCACTTACACAAAGTTTAGAATGTGCATTTTCCATCTGTTGCTAGGTTACGCGCTTCCACATTTCATTGACCAGGCGTTAGGTGCCATAACACCTCCCTGAATTGACCACATTTAAATGGTTGAAATAACATACTCAGTATCATTGTTTTTTACTCTCTTCACAGTCCAATTTGCAGATCCCATAAAAAAAAATGCTTCCTCGTCCTGGCGTTGCTGTTGGTCAGGCTTTATTATACATTGAATAACTGTGTTTTTATTGAGATCGTTTTTAGAAGTGCAACATCCCCTTCCCCTGTTCAACATTACTAGTTGGCAACATTTATATTTACGTTGTCGCTAAAACATAAGTGTCGCCAAAAATAAGCTCTTGACACCTTTACGCCGTGCCCTCTAATCCATGCGTTGTTAATGTCCGACATTTTCATTGTTTTTCATGCAACATCTTTGTTTCATTTAGGTCATCTTTGAAGGTACAAGAGGATCGTCTTACACCGGTGACATCGCTGTTGATGATATCTCTTTCCTACCTGGGGCATGTCCAACACCAGGTATGAAATCAATAGACCTTATGCGTTACCTGGCGGCATTTTGGAGGGTAAGCAATGAAATACCCTGCACGCACCACGTAGACTTCGAACGCGCATAAAGTGGATTTCGTGCGTATCTGACCGATACACAAATCAGCTGTGTGGATTTGTTGATGTAAGATGCAATGATACTCGCTTGTGTCCATCAGGACATATACTTTCTATTCTGTGAAGTCATAACGCAATAACGCAAGTTGTTTTTCTGGATAACTTAAAAATTTCGGCACAGATTTAAATTGTCATCGGCCTGTTTATGTGC
>WURT03220526.1:0-18699 GCA_009936505.3 Holothuria glaberrima | reverse complement strand
TGTATTTTTGTAATCGTGTACAGTATAAGGACAAACTACAACAATTACCTCTTAGTACTATGCAATAAAGATATGCATGAGAAGTAACTTTGTAACATATTGATGTGATTGTAGCCACCGTAGAACCACGTAATGATATTAGATGTATTTCGAGAAGTTAGTAGTAAAAGTAACACGCAGACCAGATATGTATTATTTTATTATGTGTAAAGACCTGACATTTGTGCTCATTAATCAGAAAAAAAATATTGCACCAAATTCACACGAAACGTTCCAATTACATCCCTCGTCTAACACAGGGATAGTTGAAGATTTCCAGCTTTAACTATAGAAAAATATATTTTAAAGGGACGGCTTATGTAAAGATTAATTTTCATATGTGAAAGAAAAATTAAATCTACGCAATTTAGTGAAACTCCATTCAAATCGGATACGTAGTACTCGAGATATCAGCAAATGAAATTGCTACATTTGTGACCCAAAGGGTGCTTGGGGGAAGCAGGGGTTATATCACTTTCTCACCTTGATGAGAAATACTTTGTTTCCTTTGTTTTGCTGTCTGTCTATTGTATTGAACTTGAAGATAATAGGGGGCAGAGGGAATTAAAAGTTTGTAAATTTGTTATGTCTCTCATGTATTCACTCTCAAGTAACACGGAATTTAGGAGAGAAATATTGGTTTTAAAGTTTAAAGAAGAGAATATCCATTAATTTGAGGCTGTGACATCACACGTGTGCTTGTTTCAAGTTAATTTTGTGTTTAAAATGTGACAATTTTGACTGTTAATGTCTTGAGAACTACATATCGGATTTCAATGCAAATTTCATCAGAATGCTTAGAATAAGTATCCCTCCAACATACCAGAACTCAGCTCAGACCCTTCTTTAATGAAACAGTTGACGTTTAACTATTCTAACTTCTATGGTTACCCTTGCATAAATCTCACAAATAATATTAAAAAGAAAGCTATTCATGTTAATAGTTGGTCAACTGGTGTTCTGGACTCAATTTTCCAAGTACTTGATTTGCTTCTGTCCTATATGGATTTTCAAAGCTTATGAAAAACCCCTTCTTTGCCCACTCTGCTTATGGTGATTTTTAATATCAGCTAATTTTTGATGTCAATGTGTATAATTGCCCGAGGCACATACAACTATGGAGACGAATTATACTTTGTCATTTTCCAGATGATTTTCTTACAAATACGCCATGTAAGTATGAAACAAATATAAAGTACTCGTCCAGGCGCGGATTTAGGGGGTCCAGGGGGTCCGGACCCCCCTGCTCTTGGCCGCCAGAAAAATTTCAACCATTTTTTCCCTCTATTAGGAGCAACTTGGTAAAAAGGGCCTAAAAATCGTCATTCTCAGACCAAAAAGTGTCCAAATTGAGATGTTCATTCATCCCTACAACCCACCAGTTTGAGTTATAGCTTGAAACATGCGCCAACGAACTGTCTCCGTGAGACCGAGTAGTTTCAAAAGCTTCAGATGTGTATAGCCAGGGTTTCCACTCTTCCCGAAATTACCCGAAATTCGACAAATTTTGGTGCTGTTCTGGAAATTTTCTGAAAAGAGAATAATTTCGAGAAATATCGGGAAATCCTAGAAATATCGGGAAATTCTGGAATCGGAAGAAGTATCACCAGCACTGACGTACACGGGGAGGGGGACATTGGGTCATGCCCCCTCACTGATTTCGATTTTTTTTTATTTAGTTCCTAAAAATACGTAAATTTTTAACACAAATTTTACTTAAAAAGGTAACATATGTGGCACCAAATTGCATGTAAGGACACATAATTTTTCAAAACCTTTCAAAGGGAAGGGGAACACCCCTCCCCTTAGACCCCTTCACGGGCCGGCGATCACACAACAATATTCATGGCCCCCTTGAGAGAAATCCTGGGTACGCCACTGTACACCAGATTACAAGGGCGAAGGAAGCCGGGGACTGCGAAATTGTAGGGGGCGGAAGTATGCTTCATCCTCACACTTTCCAAGGCCGAAAACCCCTTACTTGCCTCTTCTGTTGAAAATGTCAAATATTTGCCATAATTTACCTTATAATTTGTCCAGAATGATGCACCAAATTGCATCTAAGGTCCCTCAAAAATTTGCCAAGACGTGCGAAATATTTGCAGTAATTTACATTAAAATTAGTCCAGAATGATGCACCAAATTGCATCTGAAGTCCCTCAAAATTTCAAAACTTTTCCAAAGGGGAGGTGGCACCCCGTCCCCTCAGTGGCGGTGGAACCGGGGAGCTTCGGGGGCTAAGCCCCCAATGAAAAAAGTGAAGGGGTTAAAGGTATGTTTAACCTCCCCCCCCCCCAATATTTGCTAAGTGCAGACATGAGATCCATATTTCAAGGCTGGGTACATGCAGCTTAAAACACTCGGAAAGTGCAGTTTCCGGCCATCTGGAGGTTTTGTAAAGCCAAAACTTTTCTTGTTCGCTCCGCGCCAACCGATGGTGCCGCTCCCCTTAGATAGTCTTCCTGGCACTCAGCCCCCCAATATGTTCCCGTACTGCCGCGTCGACCTCCCCTTAGCTGGAACTCCCCCAGGACGACGGTCCGAAGCAAGGTTCAGCCTCCAGTCACAAAACAGCTTCCTGCGCGTGCCAGATTGTATCGAGGGTAGTTTATTATCGAACATTCAGACCCCCCCAACGGGAAAAATTCCTAGATCTGCCCCTGTCGTCATGAAGCTTTCATCAGAAAATACAAATGTATAAGATATTAAGCAAATAAAGACTTTTTGGCGCTCTCCCTTCGAGAAAACCCAAAGAATGTTAGCTTATCTAATGTCTAAAATTATGCTGTAACACTAATATAGTACGACAGACGTTAGAACTAAGAAATTTTAACTGTTTTGAATCTGTCCAGTCTTCTTTAGTTCTGAAATGTTTTATCGATAAAAAATGTTATATGGTGTACTACATCAAGTTGAAAATTCATTCTCAAAATTCTCACCTACGGTATTGTGTTGTAATTTATGAGCTGTTTTCTGGAGGATGGGTAGTTTAGATGGTTAGGATAGAATACGAATACACTTTGATAGTTTGCTATTGTCTTTTTTCTAGGGTGTCATTGCGAGCATTGGTGCTCTTGGTATGGCGAATGTTGTGATCATTGCAAAGGTATGGCACAGTCACTTGCGTCTGTCTGTGAAAATGACATTATTCTACCAAAAATGTACTTCAATTTTTTCCTAGAAGATTAGGTACTTCTGTCTGAAAGGCCTCTCATTATTACCGACGAAGTTGTTCTTATTATAGGAGAGCTTGTTCAGTTGGAAAATGTGTATGAGAAGCGCATATGAAAAGTGTAAGCAAAACACGTGAAAGCAATTATTCAGTGATAATATATGTATTTAAACGGCACTAATATCTAGGCACTTCGCACATGTTACCTCTAGCAAATGATTACCTGTTTTTGAAAAAGTCCAGCCTGAGGAAGTAGGCAATTAAGTTAGACACCACACAACTTAAAGACAAGCTTACAATCAAAACGATCTTCAACCAGTTGTTGACTGCCCTCTCAAAACACTAGTTTGATGTGAAAATTATTTTAAAAATTTCTCTAAAATAAGTAACATAAAATTTCTAAACGTTTTAAAAATAAACACATTTGTATGAGGATTTAGTTGTAACTTTTTTTTGAAAGCAGCAAGTAACAATAATCTAGTAAGGCACGAATAATTTACATCTCTTTCTGAATTTTGTATTGAACGATGCTGTCTTGAATGCTCTCAAAAAGTGTCTCAAAACCGGGCCGTTTAGATAAATGGATAACTGCGGTCGGATCATGAAGGTAGCGCTATTGCCTCTGGCCGCATGTAAAAGAGAACAAGGTTTCAAATAGGTTGCACAGGCTGCAAATAGTAAAATTTTATATTAAATAGAGATGTCATCAGTAAAGTTCTTACATCCCTGGCATACTGGTTAATGTTTAGGTTACACTATTAAATGGACAGAACAAACAAAATTTCAGGCTCCAATGACTTCATGTGCTGTGCCCAGTTTCAGCTGCAAGATGCATAAAGTTCAATGCATTTCTGTAAACGTACATTGTATCAATTTCTTCCCTATCTTCTTTTCAGCTTGTTTTGTGTTTCAAGACTTTGAAACAATATGTTTGTCCCTAGGCAATTTGTTGCAGATACGACAAGAAGACCGTTATTTCGATTAGAAGAAACAGTCTTTACAGTAGATTTGATATGATCATTCTGGGTCATTTGCATGATACAATGATACTCGGTGGCTTGCAAACTGAAAGTATGGGTGTTTTATGGGAACGTAAGGTTAAGTGACAGTACAGTACGTAGAAATAAGATTTTTTTTACACCAAAATATATTTTAAATTGTTCACGCAAATAAGAACAAAATAGCCCCCATCCTCACCCGCTAAACGTTACTCTGTTCAAACTCCAAATTTCTTGTAAAGTCATCGTCTAAGAAACACTTCAGACAGTAGCTTTTTATGTTAAGTTCTGTTTTCTTATCCATGATTTTTTTAAAGGATTCACGTACAATTATTTGAAAAAGTGCGTAATAGTGCAGCCTAATACAGATATTGTTCATACTTATGATTAAAACGTAAAACTGTTTTGTTAGATGTCGGTCTGTAGAGAGAAAAAAATTTTTTTTCTGGCTACTGACCATTGCGCAAACAGATTTTGTTACCAAGTTTTGCAATATTAACTGACACAGCCTGATTTATGCAATTTCCTTGTCTTTGGCTGTAAATAGTCCTTTCTGCAAGCGTTTCAAATCAAATAAACTTAAATAAACTTTAATAAATTTAAGTTTAACAACTGATTAGAAATCTGGCAGGCACTTGCATGTAGTAAGACAATTACAATATTGCCTTTAAAAATTGAACATATTTCGTTATTTCATATACTTTTACATAAAAATAGCATTACAATGTACTTTCAAAATTAATGATATTTCAATACATTATGAAATTGCCTAAAATGAGAATGTTACAATGCTCACTTCAAAACTGATGATATTTCATCATTTTTATATCCCTTTTCTACAGGCACAACAGATGGGGGTAGTACTCCTGTGGGTAAGGTTTTACTTTTATGTACGCATTATCGCTTCCCTGTTAATGTTTATAACGTTGGTGCCATCCACTAGAAAATTCAAGTAACTTGAAGGAATAAAATCTACTTACAAACAATTTTTTAAACATCATGGGCCTTCATGTCCTTTAAAAGGCTGCAATGCACTGTCTTAATGGTTTTATGTACAGTTTGCTTGATACACTTGATGCGTTTTCTTCTGTCACGTGATAACCCCTTTGACGAATTACAGATATACTAACTAGGATAATTGCTCTAATTATCGGGTTTGGTGAGTTCAACTCATTTAGGAAGTGCCACTTCCGTAACATCAACATCAGGAAGGAGAACGTCATATTAAAAAAGAAAGACTCTCACAAATGTGACAGGTATCTTGGAGTTATTAGACACAACATTGTGGTTCGTCATAAGATTTTGCATTTATGTTTGTACTTTACGTATAGATACATGGTACGATAAATCAATAATAGTGACAGTTCAATGTGATGCCAAAATGTCTTTGTTTGTCATCAGTGGTTTATGTGTCAAACAAATTATGTTTTGTAAGCTCTTACAATCTAGAATATATTCTATCCTTGATGATCTCTAAGTGAAAAATTCACTAGTGTAGAAAAATGAAATGGTATACATTATTACTGTTCAACATGTAATTCAAAGTAAAGTTCGCTTGTGACCAAACACTCAAAAAAGTAGTGAGAGAACATTATAGTATGAATAATCTCTAAATATTTTCTTTTTTTCTAGAAACTACTACAATCGAGACAACAACGAGTAAGTGATAAGATGTTAATGACGTGACTGTCAATTAATTGTACTTACTAGGCTACTAGGTTTAGATGTTGAAATTTGTGTGTTGAGTCAAACAAATTGCAACAGTTTGTTTTATTGTTGAATAGTGTTTATTAAGTTGTTTTTGATGACATATCCAAATCTAGACACAACTTTCGGCCTGGAAGTTACCTAATTTACATAATTCCAAAATGGCCGCCGTTTCCCAGTTCCAGATTTTTTTCTCCAGGACTATTCACTTTCAGCACCACAAATGAACTAAATTGAGAATAAACAACAACCACGTAGAACACTTACACAAAAATGAACCTGAACGACTTCTCAGGAATGCCACCTAATTTGCATAAATCCAAATGGCCGCCAGACTCCGAAATTGAGGTCCTTTTTTGCTATTCATTACTGAAAGAATAGGTCTAATTTTACCATTAAAAATGATTTTTCGCTTTTGCTTGTCATGAATTGCTGTCGAATGAACATATCAACGCGTTTTCTGTTAAGCAGAGGGGACGGAGAGGGTAAGGGGCCTTTAGGCATTGGAAAGAAACCCCAAAACAAACGAGGTAACTCACGAATTTTGTCAAATTGCGTTTTCAAGTTCATCCGATCTGGCAGTCAAGAGCTATGGGATTCTCGCTACAACGGCAGAAACAACCGTACACTTCGGTTATCTACCGCCAAAAACGTTTCATTCGACACGGTAGCACATGGGCAGGAAGCATGTGCGGTTCTAGGGACATATTTTTGGGGGCTATGCTGCCATTGACCCTGGTAAAACCGGATAAAGAAAAGGCTCGTAGCCATGAATTCTGACATAGGGGGCACCGGTATCGAAAAGGTGGGCACAGAGAAGATTATGTTTGAAGCTAGTTATGCAACCAGATGACGGCAGTTTGCGGGAATCTCAGGGGATGATATCTCAAACCTTACACGGATAACTTAAAAAAATGGGCCCTATGTGTGAAGGTGCGCGCGAGAGCGCGAGAAGCTTCACTTCCCTGGTAGCAATTCCCTCTCCTTTTGTGATACAGAGAAGTGGAATTTGTGGACAGCCTCACAAGTGAACGGAACAAGGCTATGGTCATGACTGCATGATGGTACTTCTTCAGCTCCGTAATCGTAGATCTTTGAGCTGACCTCCCAATGACACTGAGAATTCACCAAACTCGTCACAGTTCACAATTCAGTTCACAGTTGTCGTATATTTACTTTGATCAAAGTTTTGCACAAACAGCTTTCAACAGGGTGAAATTTACAACCATCATGGGCGGAAAAAGTATTTTTGCTTTAATTTGTGGTTCCAGTAAATTCAAATCACAAAGTCATGTTACGGCGTGTACTGGCATGTTACGAATGTTGCTCGAAGTATTATATTGCTACATGAAAGCCTATTGATGCCCGCTTCTAACTTTGGGAGTAACCCTAACAGCCAAATTTGTGCTAAAAAAGTTCACTGACACTTTTGTACTAATAATCTTCATAAGGGATACAAGGTGAACTGTGAAGACTGCGCCCGAAGCTCGCCGAAATTCGGGGATATATTTCATTGTCCAAAGAAAACTGCATGCAGGCTCAGCCAAGGGTGGTGCTTTCATTTGCAGCCATCGGGGCAAAGCACCTTGACTGGGGGCCAGCTACTCTTAGCCCTGGCAGAAACAATACGGATGCCAAGCTCGAAATAAGGCACACGAAGGGCGCCAGATATTGGGGTTATATTTAAAAAGATTCCATATTTTTGATTTCATAAAGAAAAGTTGGAAAATTGGATTTTTATTGAAGAATCTGCCCTCCTTGAGAACAAACCAAGATAGTTGATGGGGGCGACTGCATGGTCATCGTCGGCGATTATAATCCGTATCTTACCCATTAAGGCTCCCCGACGAAACTGAAAAATCTGTTTTCTTACAAAATATGTTTAACATTTTTTTGAGGCTGAAGAAAAAATCTTTCAAAAAATAGGAAAAAGAGGTTAGAACTTCACAATGATGCATTTTCGTGTTTCTCTAGAATCAGGACTACACGCAAGAACTTATTTGTGGAACATTCAACGTCGAATAAATCCAATATTTTTGAAATGGCGAGAGTTACCGCTAGATAGAACTGAAGATGAAAGCGCGCATGGAGCGAAAATTTTTTCAAGCTATAGAAAGAATTGTTACAGATCTTACTGACTAGTGGCCTGATAAAAAGACTTGTGAAATACTTTTTGAGCATTATCTATAGCGCGGGTCACACTACAGCGATTTCGGATCGGACTACGATCCGATTTTTATGAGTTTTACTTAATATCTTCTCCATCTCTGGTCCTAGGGAACCAAAAATTTGCCACTCTATGTAAATAAATGATTTACATCAGAGGACTATGTAAATGAAATGTAACCTAATTATTTCGTGACGTCACATCGACAGACAGCTTTTATCGGACTACTCGTGTCCGATAAAAGCTGTCCGTCGATGTGACGTCACTAAATAATTAGTATACATTTCTTTTTCATAGTCATGTAATACAAATCATATGTTTACACAGAGTGGCAAATTTTTGTGGGATGGGAATGGTAGGTCACTGGTGTTGGGCCACTAGCGTCACCCTCGAAACTGAAGTTCATTTGGATGAAATGATAAATTGGCAATTTAGGGGTCGGAATGACTTATCGATATAACTCAGTAACGTACACAGGATGGGGGGGGGGGGATCACTGAGCCATGCCCTCTCATTTTGGCCCCCAAAATGGAAGTGCAAAACATGAACATGTGACCCCTAACTCATTATTTTGTTTTAATACATCTGATGAAAGTACGTGATTGGGATGGACTGCACGTAATTCTGTGGAAAGTGTCAAGGCCGTCTGTGTACGAACATACCATTAGGTGAACTGGACTTCATTTAAAGTATGTGTCTGGAACAAAGACATTATAAGCATAGACTTCAAACTTAAAATGGCGCGGTGACTCCTCATGGAGGCTAAAATATCCAGGCAGAAGGGCTGATCACTGTCTTACAAAATATTACAAAGTATTAATACTTGCTATTTCGAAATATTGTTAATTTAAGAAGTAACACTCCTCGTTAAAATCCACCTTAAATCATGATGAATCGGCCTCTCTAAAATAATCAACTGTCACTTTCCTAGATTTACTAACGACTGTACAGTTCAGGTAAAGGCGTCATCGTGAAGACACATTTTATTGCCACAGGTATCTTCCACAAAAACGCATTCGAGAGCTCCCTGCTTTTGCAACAGCGATAGGCTACAGGATCGGTTACATTACAAACCACACTTAGACAACAGAACGTAGGGTGTGAAAGAACAACTTTTTAGCGCAGTCAATACAGCATGTAAGAATAAGTTATTTCTTCCTCGCGGCATTCCACATATGCACACTTGAAAATGAACGCACAATGACTGGGTTTGCAAGTTCATGGACACTTTTTGTCACTTTTATATGCGTGTTCAATTTCTCACAACGGGAGAGCAACTAGCGCGTTCGTTTTCCCAGCATGCAGAAGTGTGCGTCAAGTATTCCGTATAAAGGCACAGAGAATGGTATTCTGCGGAATCTGCGCGTATGCAACGCCTACACAAGCCACGCTATTCTACCAATGGTTTTTCGTAATGCGTGCCTATTATTAGACGCACATCACCGAATAGAAAAGCGCGTATGTCAAATCCACACTTCCGCCCCGATATTTGCATCTCCGTGAGGAGTGAATTTCCGTAATAGTGTAGGCATAGGAGTTTGGTATCTACGCTTATAATATCTTTGGTCTGGAAGAGAAATTCAATACAGGTACGTGAGTGTCCTTGTAAAATCATAAGAGAATGGCTGGTGTTTGCTTCGTTTGAATATTGCTAAACTCCGAATGTGCATGTAGTGAAACAAACCAAAGAATGCAGGTATACACATCGTTCAGTATGTCTCTGTGTAACGTACGTGTAGTAAAACTGTAACTCGACATGAGTTTAAGGACTTCATTTTCGAAACGCCTTTTTCGGAGTGGCAACTCAAGTACACAAATATGTTTTATGTAATGTGATATGACACATTTATTCCTCATAGAAAAATGAAAATAAACTCAAGCGATCGTGGTCGTTTTGAAATGATGTGATATTAGTTATTCACTCATGGAGGTTATACCTGTTTGTAAATATGTTCCTATTTAACGATAACCAATTCATTGTAAAATTGTGATGAAAACGGATAATTCTTGAGGCCTCATATCTGAAGACGGCGGCCATTTCCTATTGTGCATTTGGTAAGTGTCTGGAGTTTCAGAAATATTTCCCGAAGGTTTATGACGGTATATTCCTATCCGCCATGGTACGGTGGACAGAAAATGGTGGCCATTTTGGGTTTATGCAAATTATAATTTATAAAAGTTATAATCAGTTGATTATTAACAGAGGTTATACGGTTTAGTGAATATGTTCTCCATGTCAGCTGGGTCGATTCAACCATGATATATTTCTTCCATTAGGAATGACACACTGTAGAGGTATTGAATATCAAACTGAGAAAATGGCGGCCATTTTGCATTATGCAAATTAAACAGCCATTCAGAGGGGTTACACGTTTATATATATATATATATATCATCTTTTACCATTAAATTTTGATTAACGTAATAAACCATCCAAAGGTTGTAATTCGAGTACACCAAAAGAGACAATTCACATTTTAACGCATTTTTCCATTTTTAAATGCGGAGATAGACTTTGACATATTATGTATACGCATACAAATCCCCAATGAAGACATCAGTTCGACCAGTGGGGTTTCCTTTTGAGCTTTTCTTCATAGACAGGTTCGAAAATTAAGACTTGAATGTTAACATTTAGGCTTTAGAAAAATTGACAGGAACATCTTTGTATCGGTGGTATTCTGTAAATTAAAATCGAAGTGAACTATACGCCAACAGCATATAGTGCACTACAAGCCAACAGCATACAATGAACTGTATAAATTTGTGACTTTAGTCTGCTCTTAAGAATGTAGGAGTGGCGTCGGTACAACTGAAACAGAGAAACCAGTATGTAGCACTGTCTTATAAGATATTTTTAGATTGGCTGATGGTATTGTATTGTATCGATTATACCCTTTGCTGAGGTTAGGGATTAGTTTGGGATTATCGTTAGCGTAAACCAGTCATAAAAATTCTTCCGAGACAATGCGCATTAGCCCGTATGTAGCTGGCCTATCCTATCATTCTTCTTCTTTGCTCATCTCAAAATATAAACTAAAACTGCTATTTGTCATATAGTTTCATCTCATTTCTGATCAGATGTTTTGCTAACCATGGGATTTCTCAATCACTGCAAAAATTTCGATGTTTACCTAAAAATTCACATTTACATTTGTTTCTTTCTAGAATAATGATACAATAAAGAGTTTTACTTATCTTTCAAGGTAGATACAGTGCAGTTGGTGTGATCAGGTTAAAATTTTTATAAGTGCTGACATGAAGGACACGGTCACACTTATCCCTCACAATTTCTTGTTCATTTCTTGTGCCATTGTAATTATTGGTGTGTATGGAATGACGAATGTTGCAATTACTGCAAAGGTAAGAGAGAACATATAAAGGAGAACAAATATTTTAATTATAGGAAGCCAAAAGAACGAAATGCGGCGTCCATCTTCATCTCTTATCTAGTACACTCGAAAAAAGGCCTGGTCAAAGTTGAACCGAATCTGATCAGAGGGGCACCGAACAGAAATCTGATCAATTATTTGACTAGATTTGGTTCAGAAATGATCAGAATTTGTTCATTTTTGAACCCGATCTAGTCAAAGTTTTGACCAGATTCCTGTTCGGTGCCCCTCTGATCAGACCTTTTTTAGAGTGCAGTCGAAGTACCATCATGCTTTTGATAGATAAGAGATCCTTCTTTCTTGAATATGTTGGCCTTTGACAAGTTACTGATGCACTATGCTCCCTGCACTCTAAAAACCGTCCGGTTCAGATATGAACCGAATCCTTACAAATGGCAAAGAACAGAAGTCTGTTAAAATATTTGACTAGATTTGGTTTCAAACAGAAAGTGAATAGTTTTGAACAGAAACTAGTCAAATATTTGATCTTTTTTTTGGTTAAGTGCCCATTTGATCAGTTTTCAGTTCAATTTGAACTGGACGGTTTTGGTGTGTAAAGTTTACCAGGGGTCTTAAAATGCTGTGTAAACTGTCTACATAAGTTACTGTTTTCGCGTAACACGTTAAAAGGAATTAAAATGCATCATCCTCACCCTCCTCCTCCTCCTACTCCTCCTCCTCCTCATCCTCCTCCTCCGCCTCATCATCATCATCAACATCATTAAATTACATTTCTATAGCACTTATTCTAAAAGTAAGCTATAAGTGTTTTACAACAAATACGTTAAAACCAAAAAATGAAATCAAAGCTTAAAACCAAACTCTAAAAATGTAAGTGAAAAGCATTACTTTCGAAATTTGGTTCCGACATAAACTGCCCTCTTACTAAGAGCAGGGAACTGTAAGAGATGGAGATTGCTCAGACCAAATCTGCCAGACAACATGTACTTGAAAACTATTAAATCCTCTTCAAGTAACGGAATTTGATTGGCAGGTCATTCTTAATGATGATCTCCTCCCTTCAAAGTACAGCAGTCCTGTAACAAAGACCATTGCCAATATACTGCTTTGAAGATACGTGTTTAGTCGATACATGTGAAACCTCTTCACCGTTTTTGATCAAAACGACTGTTCAGCCACTTTTAAGTTGCACTATTTCATTATTATTCTAATTTCTTCATTAAGAAAGGAATGAACTTGTTTAAAAACCAACTTTCGATGATGACATTTCAAACCATTCCGGATTGTTCCTGAAATAGCGAAAAGGGTATATTTGCTTAAAAAGTAATAAAGAGATACACTGTGCCCTTTTAAAATGTGACACCTGGCGGCACCTTGTTGAAATAAATTTTGTTCTCTTTGACGTGCTACTAATGCGGGAAATCGTCCCATGAGCTCTCTCAGATGTAGCAGACGACGAGAATAATTGTCTTCACTGTCTAATTCCTATTAGTTTAGAGGAATTTCAGGAATCAGACAATGCCTAGCTTAAGTGTCGGCTATGCACCTAGTTCAAAGGGAGAGCAAGCGTGCAATCTCCATCTCTTACAGCTCCCTGCTTAGAGGAAAGTAAAGCCTTACAGCGATGAAGTAAGAGTGTGTTATCCTAATTCGTGAATTTGTCACTATTCTTGTACAATGAGTTTAAAGACAATGCAAATATCTTTAAAATTTACGAGGATAATTACCAACCATCTATAGTATTTAATGAGACGTTTCTGTCTTTTCTTCTGAAAATTTCATTCATTTACTGATCTCGTTCGAACAAATATAACCTGTATTAGAAATACAAAAATCGTACAGGACACCAGAAAGAAACAATTGTTAAAGGAGCTATTGCCCAGAAAGAGACAATAACACAAAGAGTATAACAAGAAAAGAAGATAAGAAGAGAAGAAAAACAAAAAACAAAAAACAAACAAACAAAGGCAACTAAGAAAACAACATAGAAAGGGAAACTTTGGTAGTGTATTTGTTAGTGTACTTGTATTTTGACAGTTGTTTGGTTTCCGGTTTCTTCAATCATCATTTTTGTTCTAATTCCGTGTAAGTTACATGCATTGTTGTGATATAATTGACAAATTCAATATGATATGTTTTGGACGTATAACTAATTTCGAGCGTTCACTTTCTTTGCCAGTGACGTCTTACCAAGAGCGATCACCCTTATTACGAGTTTTTTTTTTCTAAGTCAGTGTTAACATGATCATCGAAAGTTTGAACCGGAAGAACTTCTATGGAATAGCATTTAGTGTGTAGACCGTCAGGCTGCAAATTTTTTTCCATTTTAGAGTGTTCCCTTCCCTTTTGCCTACCAACTTTCTAAAACGACATAACAAAATTATTTTTTATCTAGGGGGCGAAGCTGTTTTCGCTCAAAAAATCTTTATTACCCGTAAGAAGTGGTCGATTTCCCCCTAATCGGCTAGAGAAATAGCTTTTTCGGAACTCCGGAGCAAGAGCCCCCCGCATCCCCGGTCTTGTACGCCAATAATTGACTGTTTTTACGTACGTGCTACAGTGTCTAAGAATGTGAAATTAAAGGTGACATTAGACATTCTAAATAAACTGAAAGGAGTACCAGGAAGAAAACAATAGAATAATGGATACCAGCTACTAATATGTTTATGGATTCGTCAGATATGGTATATTTTGTGTCTGCAATAGAGTTTCGTAATTAGCCTTGAAAATGGAGTTTTAGACCACTCTCTTCTAAAGCTGATAACGACTATCCTAAAATCGATAAACGAATCTTTTCGTTCTTTGTTATGTTAACTTTGCTGGCTTTGCTGATTTTTTGTTTTTTTTTGTTTTTCGTTTTTATATGTTGCTTTTCTAGGATGGTATACGACAAGTCCCGGTAAGACACTCATACTATATTTTGTGAATACTTTACCAAAGATGTAAAATGTCCAGGTGTAACCTAGCAAAACGGGAGTCATTATCATTGAAGTCTGTATAACGACATAAACATGTATGTAGAAAGTTAACCTGTAATCATTTAAGATGCATATGCATAAAATTTGCAGAATTCAATTTTTTGCGACACCCTTTATTGGTTGATGTTCATCACTAAAAAAAATCTTTTCTGTTATTCAATAAATTTTTCAACAGTGTAATTTAGATGCATATTGCTTAGTATTTGAGGGCCGCTGTATCACCCGAAACATAATAACAGTAACAATACTAGCAACAGTAAGGACAATGTGTGGAGACAGCTTTGGGCAAGTCCATGTATAGCTTTGTGGAAGAGGTTCACTAGATTTCTCTTTTAAATTGGAAAAGGGGCTAAAAAACTAAGCTGGAGGAGTATTCTTTCCCTCTGGAGGAGTTTGTTGGCCGTTAACCTGTTACTCATTATAAAGCATCGTTTCATTTTCCTTTTCTTAGAAACAACTACCACCTTTACAACGTCTGGTAAGTAAAAGACTTGTTGGTTTAAATACGATCCTACCAGATTCTGCTGAAAAAGAGGTAAGCACAGTAGTTACGGACCGGATCTGCTACAGGTCGGATGTGTTGTGTTTTTCACCTGTTTGATAGTACTAAAAATGACAATTGTGGCGTTTAAAACACTCCATTTACTTTAATCATACATGCATTGATGTTTGGTACAATATGAAATGCAAATGATAAATAAAACCAAAAATAGGTTTGGTACAAAAATATCGCAAGAAGGTCTCTACGGCAATACTGGCACTGAAGGTCTAGGGACGGAGAGTGAACAACCAAAAATTGAAACGCTAGATGTAAATTTTTTTAGCTACTACTTACCAGCAAATTCAATTTAATTAATACACTTAGTAGGTCCTACGCAAACATTACATTCATACAAAAATATATCAAAACATACAAAAATATGGCAAATGAAAGTTAAATCCTTCTTCTTTCTTTCCAATAGTGCTTCCAATGTCACCTATACCTCCCTGAGTTCAATTGCACTTTAAGTAATGATACATGCCTTTAATTCAAAAAAATGTAATTTCAACTTCGCAAACCACTCAAACACACCACAAAAGGTGTAACACATATACAGGTCTCACTTAGCGAGTCTCAACTCGAAATCCCCAATTTCCCACATTCTGACAATTTCCCAATGATTCCTTTAACGTTTAATTCCTTTGCTCTAAATCAAGCCCTGCTCCGACTCTAAGTTCAGTAATATCACACACGCCACAACTTAGCTCTCCTCTCTAGCTCCAGCTCCATTACTTCACTCCCTCGGTTTAACGAACAAGTAGTCCCTTACAGGTTTCGGTACTCGAGAATACCCCTCTGCACCAGCCTTGCAGTAAAACCCGGGTTTTCGTCACCATCCCCAGCTACACCAATCCGTAAGGCAATATGTATCATACGGTGGCTCCTCCAGCAAGGTAAAATCCCGGTAAAAGCGGCGGTATAGGCGGACACTCCGTTCCTCACGCACTTTTACAAGTATGACACTTCGAATGTCGGACCCTCGAGAAGAAAAGAAGATTTTAAGGCATACACCAAACCAAACCAAAAAAAGGGCACAGACGTTAACTCCTACAACCATGCAGAGCTGAGATGCAGCCTGATAAAGACTTGAAACCGGCCGACTACGTTCACTGGCACCCTATTTCCTCTCAGTATACTATACTCAAACTCGTGGGGAACTCACTTTTTCTAGGCCACCGCCATAACGATTTCTATACTTCACCTGGGTGAAACTTCGCTTGTGCTTTCCCTGCATAATCCCTAGAGAATTATATAAAGATATGGCCTGCAACCTTAACAATGCTCAAAACTATCTCCTATCTGCAAGAGCGTATTTTTAGGGAAATTCCTGTAATGCACACACTGGCTAGTGCGCCCATCTGGAGTAAACTTTCTAACTTAATTAACGGAAACTTTGGTGTGACACTCATTGTAAAGCGCCGTTTCATTTTCCTTTTCTTAGAAACAACTACCACCTTTACAACGCCTGGTGAGTAAAAGACTTTTGTTGGTTCAAATACGATCCTACCAGATTCTGCTGAAAAAGAGGTAAGCACAGTAGTTACGGACCGGATCTGCTACAGGTCGGATTTGTTGTGTTTTTTACCTGTTTGATAGTGCTAAAAATGACAATTGTGGCGTTTAAAACACTCCATCCACTTCAATGATACATGCATTTATGTATTGTACAAAAATGAAATGCAAATGATAAATAAAACCAAAAATAGGTTTGGTACAAATATGAAATGCAAATGGCAAATCCAACAGAGGTAAGCTTAACAAAAACGCAGCGAAATTGACTGAGCCTGTCATAAATGCACTTTCGACTTACAGAGAAAGGAGTACAACCGACTCGGACAACACTGTAGTGTCAAATATAAAAAAAGAATCTTTGTTCAAAGGTTTCCCTAACTTTTTTTCACTCGCCAGCTGGACTAGTGATCAACAATTTGGGGTTGTCCGCAAGCTATTTTCACTAGCGCGTCTACTTTCATGTTCAAAAAGAGAAATAAAAATTGTTTTATTCAATACTTCCTTTCGAAGATGCCTATAAACATTTAATGTGTGTGCATTGAAGTCATTTAACTTGTGGTAATCACCTGGTGGCTCCTTTTCTGAGTAAATTCTAACTATGAATAAATAAATACACAGTGCATGTTCTTGTCTTTTAAATGAAGGTACTTTTATTTATGTGAGATAACAAAAAATAAAAAAAAAATTGCTTGGACGGTTTGTAACACAATTAACAAGTTGTGAACACTTTACAACACACAATACACGTCAATATTTATTTTTTCTAATGTCTACTTATGAAATACACCCCCATTTCTCATTTTTAGTGATAAATAGGTATTCTTGTGCGTTGTAATAAATAGTCTTTAACTGTGCACAGGAGGTGGGCAGACTTTTTAACTCGCCAACCGGACTACCAGGGGGAGGGTTTTCACTCTCCCGCCGATGTTTTCAGTCACAAATGGTCACCGTACGAGTGCTATTTTCGAACCCTGTTGTTTATAGAAAATTCTGTAAGGTGATCTTGGGCAAAGACTGGAACCAACGAGGGCGTAAAGATAAAATCTAAGTAACCATGATCGATTCAGAAACTATAAGAATATATTTCATTTTATATTTTGCAAGTTATGTTACAAAAATTTCACTACATAAGGTATCTTAATTTTCAGCTATATCAAAGTGGCCCAATTTAAGTAAAACAAAATAGTTCAAAAGATTCTTCTATTCATAGAAAATATTAAACATTAATTTTTAATGCTCTTGTTTTTAGTTAACCAAAAGTTATGTTACTCAATAATTGCAACCTATACCACGACCTTCGGTATAATTTTTGCATTCCAGGAGATATTGTCCAAGGTGACCTACGCACCAACGAAAGACGCACAAAAGTCTTCCCATCATTTAAGAATTTCTTTAACACCAAACCTGATGGGGCCCCGCGTACTTTACCTAGCTTCAAGTGTAAATCTCACCCTGATTATAGTTCAGTAAAGGGATTAGTCAATGAAGGCAGTAACACTTGTCTCGTGCAAGTTTGTTATGAAGACTAAAAGTGAAGTTCTGGGTAACTCGTTTGAATGCACAACTAGCATATTTCGTTAAATGAAAAGAATTTTCTTATTCTCATCAGGTCGACGTTAAAGCACAATATTGAAAATTTACCTCTGTAGGCTTTAAACAAAAAAAAATTCATAAGTTATTTAAGTGTTGATTAATATGGCAGTATATCTGACGTAGCGTTTTTGACTTTCTAATACAGGGTGTCATTGCAACTCTTGGTGCATTTGGCACAATGAATGTTGTGATTACTGCAAAGGTAAGACAAAAAGTGAAGGAACAACATCGTTGCAAAATTTTTGTTGACTTGTTTAACAATATTTTGTGAAATTGCTTTCAAAGGTAAGAAATAGTTTTCTTCTTTTTGTGGAAACTACACCTTTCACGCAACCAACACGTAAGTAGAAAAACGAATTCTTTGCACAGTCTTTGGGGGCTTTTTCTTTTTTTCAAGTTCCTACCAGCCACAAGGTGCTTCGATATACTTGTCTGCAAGTACCAACCTGTTTCGTTCAATACTCTTCTCGAATCCATACGCAAACTGCTTGGAGCTGCAGAAGGAAAACATGACCAGATCTTTTAGAGCCTAATTAGGCACCAAATACGTTAATCTTATTATATATATTATTATTATTATTATTATTATTATTATTATTATTATTATTATTATTATTATTATTATTATTATTATTATTA